>VZTU01027542.1:0-13392 GCA_013400835.1 Zapornia atra | reverse complement strand
GTGCTTTTTTTTTTTTTAAATTTGGAAGAGGATTGGAAGAGGGGTGGAAACTTCCAAAAACACCTGCTCAACAGCTTCCTATCCTTGCTTATCACAGCAATTCTGACTATGGATACATTGCATCTCACAGTTCTTGAGGCTGAGAAGACATCAATAAGAGTTGATGATCCTGAGTGATCCACCAGCACCTCAAATAACTGTCGCTGAATTGCAGAACTCAAAGTCTTGTCTAGTTATGTAAAGTAATATGAAAACCATCTGAAAGTAAACAAAAATGATCCTAAATAATATTCATCCGTTGATAGCATACAGGCCAATACATCCTAATTACATTAAAAGTTCATGTTGTACATTAAAATTAAAATTAAAAAGTGCTTTCTCACTTGTGTCCATGAGGACTTCTCTAATTCACTAACAGTGCATTTTGGTACAATAAATTGTGGTTTACATTTTGGCTGTGCATCTTGTCACAGCATCTTGACACTTTTTTGTTGTTGCTGTTGTTAAATCAATCTAAATATTTCTCCTTGCAATAATATCATTTCATGTAGCAAAATCCATTTCAATTTTCATCACTTTTTATCCTTCTTCCCCAGTCCTCATCCATGGAAAGATTTGCTGTGCTAGAGGAATATTATTCTGATAAAAATGTTTAACAGATATCACTCCTTTGGTCTGAAGTGCATATTCCAGACTGCTATTTAGTCCAAATAATTTCTATTATACTCATTTTGACTCAAGACTTTAAAGAAAACAAGTTTATAGGCTGCTAATGTTCATTTCCTATCTTAATTTAGGCACTCACAAAAAAATCCGCATTGACCTTCATTCCCTCTAAACAAAAGAGGACGAAACATTCAAGGGTACACTCATACAGAGAATTCAAGTGTACATAAGATGCATATACAGAGAGAAAGAGAGAAACAATCTGTTTGTCAATTATTCACTCCTTTCTCAGAACACTTTTTTCCTCTTTGATGTTATCTGGCTTTATTGGAGGGCTATTCCCTAAAACTGATGTTCTTATTTGACAATCTTACCTGATCGTTGGGGTAGAGGGAAAGCAGGAGAGGAAAGAAGTATCTAAATACAACAAATATTCTGTATAACAGCAACTCTGAATGGCTGTGTCTCAAACAAGCATGGTCTCCATGCACACTAAACCCTATTCTTCTTTCCCATTCTTATCACTAAGGTCCTGGTAAGACTGTTACCATCTCCTCACCTCCAACACATTAGGGTATTGCAGGGATACTAATACCATTAGGGTGGCCACATCCAGTCATCCAGAAATACTTGTTGAAGAATCAGTGAATAATATTCCAGATTTCTTACAGGTGAAAAAGGCAATGGCAACTGTAGATGAAATGGCTGGCCTCATCTTTTCTGTCCCTTAGAGCAGGATCTTACATCATCTTAGTTTAAAATATAAGGATTTTAGGCACTTAATAGCCTCAAGAACAACAAAAAAACCCCAGTTGTCCTGAACTTATGCATCAAGTCCTCTAAGTGCAAAGAGAACTCAAAACTCCTTCTGTATCTACAATTAAATGTCTGTGGGAGATTCCTGTTTCCGGTCTACTTAAGGATACCCTGGTCACCTTAAAGCAGTAGTAAATCCACCTTCGAAGTCTGCTTTGGCTGGTGTGCTCTGAGCTTGTCATAACAGCATCAAGTGAAACACAAGAGAGTCATTTAATTTCAGTATTTCTTTCTTGTGACAACTGAGCAGCTAACATACAAGTTGATACTCTAAGAAGGTAGGTGCTCTGGAAAGCTATCCTATCAGTCGTCAAGGTCCTCCTTGACTCTTAGACATCCTAGGTAATCTCCTTTGATTCTATAGTTCATTCTTTACTTCCCTTTTTGTATCTTTAAGTGATTTTGCTGGAATTCTATGAGAGACAATTTTTACCTTGATGAGATTATGCTTCTTTTTTTTTTTCCATCTCCTTTAAGAACAGAAATTAAGAAAGAAAACAGTATGAAGAAATTACAGTTAAACTATTGAAATGCTTTACATAGAATTCAGTGTGCAAAAGGAGATCCAAACCTGGTTTAGGTGATGCAAGTGCCTTGTCTCTGTGGGCTCAGCAGCACCCGCATTACAGATTCTGCCATGGCAGGAGACTCACGTCTTTCAGGAGCTATAGCCAGAGGCAAAATTACCTCGGGAAAAGCACCTACACATTACTAAATGCCTTTCTTTCAGCCACTGAATTCTGCCCTTTTTGCAGAATATATAACCACTGCACAAAATACAAAAAGGTATCATAAAAAAATAAACTGCTGTCTATCAATGCAGTTCCTGCTTATGTAACACCATATATGTTTCTAAACAATTAAAGTATAAAGAAGCAATAAATGGAGAAAAATAAAAATTGCATTTTGATAAAAATAAAGAAATTGCTATATCGACTATTTTTTCAGTATCTCCAAAGCTGTATTTTCCAGGATAGGAAACAACAATCAGCACCACCACTGCAAATAAAACACACTCCTGTTTTTTCAAGACACATTAATAAAAAATAATTTTCAGTCTTCACTCTTCCTTCCCAAGGTAATAGTTTCAGGTGCTTCACCACAGTGGTTGCTTATCCATGGCACTTTCCTGACTTTTTGCTTAGCATCTTTCTAGTTCCAAAGTACCCAGTACTGTAGCACTTTTTCTAGCTGTAGTGTTAGCAGCTCTCAGAAAGGGGCATCATCACCTTCTGTTCTAGGTGTGATGCCTCTAAATATGATGCAGTTCTAAACTGCTTTGACTTTTTCCTGCCATATTTCACAACAAACATATCTAATTGTTTATTATTGCCCATAGGTCTGTTTTCCAACATTATTGATTTCCATCAATCTTCTTCCTGTTGAAGGTGTTTGGGATTATTTTTCCCCAGATATAATCAATCTTCCTTCCTGCCCATTGTTTAAATCTTGTCTAGGAACCTGCCAGTACAGTTCTGTGAAACACTACCTCAGTGTTTTTACATGAAAAAGCCCACACTGCAAATGCATAATTACCGAGTTTTTTCATTCTTTCCTTATTTACTCTAGTAAGGAACAGAGGATCATTAGTCAAAAGGGTAGAGCAGGATTGCAAAGCCACTTGCAGCCAGTGACAACTTCAACAATTTCAACAAAAACAGTAGGATTGCTCCACTAATTTACTCACCAAGACGAGTTCAGGCTCAGTGTGAATGGAGGAGTTCAGCCCACACTGAGCTTGCAACATGACATTGTCCTTCTTACCAGGTCATATCAGGCACAGCGCTAAGGTTAGCAAGATAAAAGACACACCAGAGACCCACATATTTCTGAAGTAACAGCAGGGAATTAGGGAACCAAGTACTGAAAACTAACAGTTTCTTCATCACTGGCACCCTTCTACTTAAAAAAAAATCAAAAGTTATACAAAATTCTATTCAACATCAGTAAATACAGAACACCTTATCCTTTGCATACTCGTTTCCATGAAGAACAAATGTAACTGCAATGTATAATCAGAGTTACCTTTTTACTGCTGCAAAATAGGTTTTCAACAGTCTTTTTTTGGGAGGTTATGAAAACCTATTATTTGAGAGGCATGCAGCATTATAAAATATAAATAAATAAAGAAATAAACCGCCAAACCTACACAATCAATATAATCCAAGAAACACATTTTTCAGTGATTTTTTCTAGTGCCATTTCTTTATGTGTTAGTAGTATTAACCACTGTAGTACCTCAACAAAAGTACCTCTACAGCACAATTATTTTATTTCAGATCTTACTTTTGTAACTTCTCTGCTAATGCAATTTGAAAAGAGGTGGGTTTTTTCTCCTTTATTTACTTGTGGTTTCCTCACTGAGCTTGATGACATGAAATTATGTTTGACTATTAAAGTTTTTAAATTTTCTATAGAAAGCCCTATGTCATATGTCATATTCTGTCTTGTAATGCAGCACAGAGTCTATTTGAATTAGAATTTCTTTACAGAATTCCACCGCAAGGCCCATGTTGTGATCCAGGTCATCCTGAGGCTTTAGTAATGAGTGAAGAATATGCTACCATTTCAAGAGTCGAAAAGAGACAGTGTAAGTTTACCTTCTGAAAAAGGGACACTGTATATTTTTTAGTAACAGTGTCTCAACTCCAGCAAGACATTCAATCTCTGCTGTTCCTTTTGAAAGACACCCTCCTCAAAGAAATGTTTCAGTCTAGTTTTAATTATAATTTTTATTTTTCCACATGGCAAAATAGTATCTCTGAAAAATTCATCAGTCTTTCTTTCTCTTCCCTTTGGACAACTTCTCAATATACGCTTTTGTTACAACCCCTGTGAAACAATGTGTTGATTATCTATGCCAATCTGCTCAGAAAGGATTATCTAGCTATATATTTACTAAAATGAAACAACTGAAATGCACAGAGAGTGATTTATACTCCTCTACATTCATTATTATTATTTACTTTCCTCCAGCCCAGCCAGCATTTATAATAATTCACGTCCTTTTTCCATATACTATGAAGAGGCAGTCAATCTCTGTTTATTAGTGTGTAATGTGTGCAGATCCCAAATTTGACTGAAACAAGAATAAAAGAGAGCTAAAATTATCTCATGGAATTAAGATATAGAAATACAAGATTGCAGCCTTTTATTAAGCAAGAAAACACGTTGTTTCACTCATGAACGTTTTACCAACCTAAGACAAAGATCTTTCTTGGTTTCAAATTATTTGGAAGTGCCTCAGTATGGACTGATAGCACAAAACTGTCAAGTTATGACACACTTCTCCCCCCAAATGACACTAACCCTCTCTTCTCTCTTTTCCTTATAAGCAATATACATCATACTCAGATTAACTCTGTTAACATGAAAAGTGAAATCCCTGAGCACATGTGTAAACCAAAGCCATAAACGCTCTGGCCAAACATCCTGTCTGAATACCCTCTAACAGAACTCAGAAAAGTAGCCAGAGCATTTTCTACTCCTTGTTTAAATGCGTGCTTTATACATCTTCAATATTCTTTCTACCTTAGTTTGTGCTCCCTTTTTTTATGTGTTATCTGTGCTACAGATTCTCACAGATATGCTATCAGTGCTCTCTGGTACGGAAACAGAAGGAGCATGACAATTTCTCACTTCAAGATGATAACTGCATCAGGCAAACATTAGAATGCAAACCAAGCCACCATGACGCTAAAAACAAAGGAGTTAGAGCAGCGTGAAAAAGTCTCATAGTAGAAGTTCAGCCTTGGACTGTACAAGTCATTCGGTTATCTATGGAATTGGGTCACAAATTATAGAATCATAGAATGGTTTGGGTTGGAAGGGACCTCAAAGCCCATCCAGTTCCAAGCCCCCTGCCATGGGCAGGGACACCCTCCGCTAGACCAGCTTGCCCAAAGCCCCATCACACCTGGCATTGAACACTGCCAGGGAGGGGACAGCCACAGCTTCTCTGGGAAACCTGTACCAGGGCCTCACCACCCTCACAGGGAATTTCTTCCTTATAGCTAATCTAAACCTATCCTCTTTTAATTTAAATGCATTACCTCATGACCTATCACTACATACCCTGATAAAGAGTCCCTCTCCAGCTTTCCTGTAGGCCCCTTTCAGTTACTGGAAGGCTGCAATAAGGTCTCCCCAGAGCCTCCTCTTCTCCAGGCTTAACAACCACAACTCAGCCTGTCTTCATAGGTGAGGTGCTTTAGCCCTCTGATCATCTTTGTGGTCCTCTTCTGGACTTACTCCAAAAGGTCCATGTCTTTCTTGTACCGGGGACCCCAGAGCTGGATGCAGTACTCCCTGTGGGGTCTCATGAGAGCAAAGTAGAGGGACAGAATCACCTCACTTGACCTGCTGGTCACGCTGGTTTTGTTGCAGCTCAGGATATGGTTGGTTTTCTGAGCTACAAGCATGCATTGCCAGATCATGTTGAGCTTCACATCAATCAACGCTCCCAAGTCCTTCTCCTCAGGGCTGTTCTCAATCCACTCCCCATCCAGCCTACACAATCAGATACACTGGTATGTAAGGAATATTTGCCACTGCTCTGTAACAGATACTCACATACATGCTCCAGAGACAAGTTACATCACTTTTAAGGCAGCAGCATGTGTCCAGACTGCTACAGTAGTGTTATAAATGACGGTCTAAATTTATGTCCCCTCATAATTTCTTCATGTGCCTTTACCCACAGTGACATCTTCCAAATGATGAATTTATGAAAATGGAGATACTTGCTGGAGAGCTTGCAACTCTCCCAGAGGAATGTCATCATTCAAGCCTTTAAAAACACAATTTAAAAGCTTGGACAGATCTGAAGACAGACCTGGAAGTTTTTCAGTAAATACCATAGAAAAGTTTGGGAGATGCTTTTGGTTTCCAAGTACAACCCAAAAATCATGTCCATCATTCTGGAAAAATGGCTAATGGGTTACATCAACATCTTGCAGCTTTAAATAGTTGATTATCGATGAAAGAGTGTCACCCCTCTGCATCAGAAAAGCAGTCCTGTTGTAACTGGTCTTCAAAAAAGAAACTCCAAATGAAAAAAAGTAGTGACTGGCATGTAAATGATTTATGGGAACAGATTTTCAGACAGGCTTAATTCTACTACTCCCATACACTTACTTTGAAAATTCAGTTTCCCAGAAGAACTGAAAATCAGTCCTGCAAACCACCTTCAGAGATCCCAAACTGCTCTAAAAAAGGTATTACTAGACTAGAATGATGGTATGAAGGTACAATCTCTCTTGTTACAAAAAGTGCAGCCTCTTCCTACATGAGGAGAGGAAATTTATGTAACATGATCTTGACAGTTATTCCAGTAGGAAACTGGGACTGATGGGCTCTATTGCTGGGTAAACAAGTCAATTCCTCCTACACAGGCAGAATCACAAGTAGTTCAGTGTCAACTTACCACACTTTACACTACCACTTGTACTGTTCCTATGCTTTCTTCAAGATCCTTCATTGATCTCTCTTGACATCTGAAATTTGATCAGAACTACACACAACATTTCCTATGGGCCTTTGCTAAACTTTTTTATTCCCGCCTGACCAGATCTGGTCCCCAAATTTGAAACAAAAGATAAATCCTTTATGATAGTTCAGAATGTCGTGAAAAAAGGTGAAATATCAGGTTTTATACAGCTGAAATCCATGAAGCATTATAGATATGTGGTTTTGCCCTGTTAAGAGGATAAAATCCTCTTAATTTGGATCCAAGCCCGGCTGCCTGTCCGATATGATGGAGGCATACGTAGCATCCCAATCAATTTAATCTGTCCCACAGGCAACCCTGCCAATAACATGTCTATGTCATTACTTTTAAAACTTCCTAACAGGGGCTCCTTAGCAAGATCTGTTTCTTCATGATTCATGCTTTCTAAATATTCTTTAAAACCTCTACTCTCACATGCCTACCTTCTGCTCTAAGACTCCATTAGAGGCCATATTGTCTTTTTCCACTAAATGGTGACAGGTCTATCTCTTTGAAAATACATTGCTCAAGGTAGAGTTTTCCTCAAATAAACAGATTGCAATTTCTGCATTAGATGAGATCACCAAAGCAAAACCCTTCAGTTTCATGAAACCATCAAAAAATACAGTGAAGGGCACAGACATCCTCTAGAAAATGTTTCTGTCAAAGTTCAAATATTATATTATATTCACTAGACCAGTGATCTCCAAGGTTTTTTGACTGTGCACCTCTATTGGTAAAAAATTTTCAAGCACATAATCCAATATATACTTATGTATAAGCTGTAGTACAATATTATTAAAAATAATATACTGGTATTTTTATCATAATGTACTAATAATAATATTAATAACATAATTGGAAAATTTAAAATTAAAGTATAAGATGAAGATTAAATAAAAATAGTTATTTTTTATATTTCATTAATGCTACCAAAAAAAATTTTCTCCCTTCACCCCGATGGTCTGTCTTGCCCACAAACTGGGGTGTGCAAACCCTGCTTTGGAGACCACTGCACTAGACCACCCCGCTTCTCTGCCAGATAACATGTGTTTGTGCTATGGTTACAAAAATGTAAGTACAAAAAATATAAGTACCATGCATATTTATCAGAATTTTATCACTATGGCATGATTGTGCCCTAGAGGTGACTGAGACCCAGAAACACAATCCTTTCTGCTACCATTATTATAGGCACTCTGTTATACAGCAGTGGGGCTGGGCAGACAGCCGTAGAAAGTAGGGGAGCGCATCCTAAGCAAATCAAGATCAGAGTCACAACTGAACATCTGTTAGCGCCGAAAGGCACTCAGTTGATTGTTCCATGTAGACCTCATTGCCCTTATTTTCATTGTGCTGTGAAGCAGTCTGTGTGGAGTGAGACGGTATAGGGAAGAAAAAACAAACTGTCACAATGTTCCACTAGCCCTAGGCCTGAATATTTTGTCTGTTCTCCAAAAAGTGCATATAAATCAGGTAATTGCAAATGACAGCAGTATCACCTAAATTTCACTGTCTAAAAGTTAGATAATAGAATACAAGGTAGCCATCCATGCTTATCATCACTGGGGAGAAACTATCCCTACCGGAGTGCTGCTCATGTCATCCCACTGCAAATATTTAAGATAAGATAAATAAATAGGCTTCTGAAGCTGCCTTCATCTTTCCATGCTGTCTGTGAAGCAGCTTATGATAACTAACACCATCACAAATACAGTGTTTCAACCCTTAAAGTAGGGCAGGTGAATACCACCCTGAACACCTACCTGTTCCACCGCACATGCCACAGGCACGAGCTTATACTTGGAAATGCTTGAGATAAAGTTTCCCTCACTATATATATATCTCCAGCTTCATTTCTCACCCTACTTCTGATACGAACACCAATGAGACAACAAAGACTACCGCAATAACTGTGTTACTGTCACCCTGTTTTCTTATGGTTTCTTATTATAGCTCTTATTTAATTTTTGGCTGTGGCATTTAGAATACCTTGTACACCAGCAATATCAGTATCCAGAGAGCTGTCTTGTGCATTCACAATGAATCACAGCTTCCTGACCTTTAGACAACAAGAAATAGAGATATAATTATTTATGTGTTTACTTACATTTTGGTAACATCTACAGGGCTGTACCATTTTACCATGTACTTTGGACATGCTATTTTCCCTGTTAACCCTTGATTCAAAAAAAAAAAAAAAAAAAGATTGAAACAAAACCCACAGACAATGGATACAGCACATAACAGAGCAACTGGCATAACAACAGCCTTTGGCATGCCAGTCAGGAGGAACAGAATAGTTAGGAGGGAAGGAAAACAGAAAGTTAAAGAGTAGGGAAGGAGGACAATGCAGGAAGTGAAAGAGGAGGAAGGAAAGCACAGGCAATGAGAATTACAGGGCAAGTTGGCCCATGAGAATAAATACACAGACTGACAAATGAGAACAGCAGTTTTCACTGATGCTCCAGCACATCCGTAGCAGCCTGTGACCAGCAGCAAACTGAGCACGTGGTGGCCTGAGAAGATGGGTTTCTCTTTACCCCAAAAAAAGGATTTTTATCTATGGGCAAGAAAAATTCTGGTGCTTCCAGGTATCAGGTCTGCTTTGGGAAAGATGTGCAACAGACCTTTCCTTTAATATCCCCCTAGCACAGAGTTAGGTCTTGGTCTACTACTTCTGCTACTCCCAAGTACCATCTAAATGTCAGGATGACCGGGGTATGGCATACTCCACTGTAACAAACCATGTATCTAGTGACAGAATATGTCCTGTGGGAAACAGAACTATTTAATACGTGTGTTATCTAAGGCATGTCTTCTTCACACTGTGATGGAAAAAATGCCTTTAACTGACACAGACATTCCCAATATCCACAGCAACACATTTCTCATTTCACTGCTGCAGTTTCTTTTTTTTTTTTTGGCAACAAAAAATCTTTATAGTATTATTAACACAGTGAAACAGAAATAAAATCTGTGCCGTGAATGAAATACCCAAATATTAAAGAACACAAAACCATTTTGTCCTTCTTTCCTTTCTCAGCTTTTGATGGATACATAACTCTGCTGCCAGCTCACTGACATTAGAATTGTATTAATTGCAGTAGTAATGCACTTAAAAGGTCAGGATGCTTAGTTACCTTAGACCTTTAGCAACCAGTTTCTTCTTTTTTTTTTTTTTTGTTTTGTTTTATTTTAAAAGTCTCTGAACCTCAGAAATACCACTGTATGTCTTCTTTTAATACATCACTTTTGATATATGCTATAAAGCTACACTAGGCAGGTGCTCTATTTAACAAGTAATTTGGCCAAATTTTGCTACCACCCCTCTCCCTTTACTTCAGAAATTTTCTTTTCCATCCCAAGAGAACATGTTGTCTTTTCCTCCTAAGTCCTGGCTTTAGCAGTTGTGAATTATAAAAATGTGCCAGGTTCCATTCCTGAAGTGTCTGCATTCTAGCAACGTAGAAATTAGGTCTCTGACAGTCAAATTTCTACCAATTTAAAGTTTTAAAGCTTTCTAGAAGGGAGGCAGCCCTACATATGCTCATGAAACAGATAATAAATTAAAATACTTCAGAAAATATTTAAAAGTCCCATTTTTAAGCAAGGATAATCTTAAAACAGATTATCAGTTCTTCTTGCTTCAGGGAATTTAAAAGCACCGTCTGAGTTAAATTTTCTTGTTTCACTTAACACTTTTAGGACATACAGCCAGCTGTGACAGAAGGTACCCTGAACGGTAAAGCATCCACTTCAACTAGATGAGTAGCCTTATATCTAGAGAGCCTCAAATTTGTTACTTGTTGAAAGCATTTATAATTAACTTTTCTTGTTCTTCAGTAATCCACATCTTTGTAGCTTCTTGTAACATACTACAATAAGTATTAAAAAAATGAAATAACAAATCCCTTAGGTTTAGGGCTGTATTTTTTCTGTCAGATCCAATCTTAGTAGCCTTTATTCATTGTACAGCTGCCTGCCTTAATAGCCCTCTTGTTTAGAACAGTCTTGGTGAGAATAAAAAGAAAAAATATATATCATGAAAATATATCATGGGAATCATTGGGTTTGTATTCTCAAATATATTTTAAGAAAGCAAGCAAATAAAAAAGACTACTTAATTTTAAATCTGACAAAAGTTATTTTAGGCTTCCATGAAGACCACTGTATGAAGACACTGTATTTAGTGAAGTCTTCGGAACATATTTCACCTCTATAATCTTCACAACATTACATTGCATCTTCAAGCAATTTGTTTTTGGAAAGACTATCTTCAAAAGAACAGTTGCCCTACCAACAGGTATGTGTAAGAACACACATATGGTCCGTTCTTCAGAGAATTTGAGGTATTTTCTTGCAAATGTGAGGGCTTTCACCAGTATTTTAATTTTGCCACTTTGTAGTTCACATTTTCAATAACTGTAAGATTGCTTTGTTTTGATTTATAGGGGGTTTTGATACCTCGGAGGAAGAGCATCTGTTCAGTATTCTCAAAACCTTACAGTTTTTGAAGTACAGGCAGAAGCCCTTGTTTTTGCTTCTTATCCTGGGAAAACATCAAGGAACTACAACAGACACAATTTATCTGTGATTAGTTGTAGTTTCTGAAAGGCTTGTACAACTACAAATATTAGAAAAAACACTAGTTCCTATACACAGAAGGGTCGCATCTTTTTGCCTTGCTGTTCCCCAGCACAACCAGTGAGAATATAAATATTCTCAGCAGACACAAGGGCTGACAGCTTCATTTTGTTACAAACCAAGACAAGAGATACAAATCCAAGATGGTCAAGTATCTTTTCCCAGTCCCACTGAAAAGGCTTCACATCAATTGCCTCCATAGTCTCAATACTATCAGACCAACCAGGTGCTCCAGTAATCCAAAAGGATTTTAAAAAAAAAAAAAAATTGTTATTGTTTGGGGTTTTTTTAAAAAAGGAAGAGGATGGAATAACACAGACCAGTAATTATCACAAGAAGAGTCACTGAATTCAGAAAGAAGGTACAAATTTATGTATTATTAACCTTCTAACCCTTCTGATTTATGCAAGTAATAGATCTGTGGGATCTCCCAGACATTCAAGAGAGAAGGCAAGAATTTGCTCTACTTACTGATTCCTCTCTGTTAAAAGGCATTCTTCAAATTTAGTAAATAGAGTTTGTCTCAGTGACCAACAGTGAGAAGACTGAACTTAAAGATCACTCTCTAGAAGACCTACTTAACATTACTGTTACGACATGACATTCCCTGAATACATTGGTTACTGACACTTCAGAATTTCAAACAGATTTATAGCAACTGTGATGGTTTAAAATTTGTCAGTGTTTAAATATATTCAATTTCTATGTGTTCAGACTCCAGAGCAGGATTTCCCTCCACATATAAGATCGAAACATATGTGACTTTACTAAGGTTCAGTCAAGCCTTTGGGCTATCACTGTGCTGTATGGTGATCCCAGTGGTCCAGACAGATGGGCACCTTGACTGATTTCGGCAGTGGCAGACATGACCTCAGTTTTATACAGTCCACAGCCTTTTATACCTCTGAAAACTCACTCCCATAAAGTCTTGCACTTCTTTAACCATGCAATCTTCTCCCATTGTGTCTTTTTACAGTTCACTTGAGTTAGCTGTCTCAATAAAGATTTTATACAGGGCCTTTGTTTGTTCTTTATATCTGAATTTTATAATTGAACTCAAAGATTAGGATTGGAAATGCAGAAAAAACCCAACTATTTTCACTATAGTCCATAACATAACCAGTTCTACACTTTGCCAAACTTTTCTAGGGACTGCCATAATAGATTATAAAGCTGTAAATCATCTGTATGTAGTACATCCAAGAAGCCATTTCAGTTTGGATTAAAATTTATGCATTTTTACCACCAGTTACCAGCAGGTGCATTATTCCTTTGGCTGCCAGAAAGGGTCCAAATTCATCAGAGTTGGTATTTTCTCACATTCTCAGCTCCAGAGTTTCTTTAGTTGCAGTTCATGTTCTACCATCAAAGGAAAATTTGTTCCCAATGATATTGTGTGACAGCTGCTACACATGGCATCAGTGTATGCACTGACTGTTGTTATCACCACCAGCAAAATTAAATGCTACAGAGTGGTATAAAGTTATAGTGCATGCACTTGTTCAAACGACACTATCATTAAATCCATTGAAACCCTGGAATTCGCAACGGTTTAGTTCTGCAGCCTTGCACTTCCTATTGTGGAACACACTTTACATGAGTGAAAACACCTCAAGAGCTTTATTAATGGCATGAATATTTCAATCAATCACAAAATTGTAAATAAATGAATCTCTACAAGCCACAAATAATGTTATTTTAAAAGAATAACTGTATGAATGTTTTGAAACATTGGATGCACAACTGCAGCATGCAGGACACTGAACTTTAAGAGA
>VZTU01027541.1:55010-72019 GCA_013400835.1 Zapornia atra | reverse complement strand
TTAACTTATTTAACGGCAGTGCTGGCGAATACTCTGCCGTCTCGGCTCCTTCCCCCTGCTTTTGATTTCATTTCTTCAATTTCAGACGCACAGAGCTCACGGGGATTCCTGTGCCTCTGCGTTTGCTTCCTTGGGACTTGCACAGAGCTGGATCCTTCCACAGAATCACAGACTGCTCTGGGTTGGAAGGGACCCCAAGGATCACAGCGTTCACACCCCCCCTGCCACAGGCAGGGCCACCAACCTCCTCTAGATACAGCGCTTGTTATTGGAAACGGGCAACTTTCAGCCCCCATCCAGCGCTCCTTCCTCCTGTGTTGCCTCAGCATCGGACGGGGCCAAAGCGCGGTGAAAGACAGCGAGACGGGAAAGCCAGCTCGGGCCTTCCAGCGACTCCTTTCACAGCACCCACCGAGGGAGCTTAAAGTGAGTGAAAGGTTCGGACTGTGGCCCAAGAAAATGTACACATTCCCTTTTTTTAAAAAAAATAAAATAAAATAAAATAAGAGCCAGGTTTTACTGCGGATTATGTGACATTTCACCTTGTGCTTTAAGTTTCTATAAAGCCTAGTTTAGGTCAAACTGATTTTTGGCAGAAAACCAGGCATAACTAAGAGCTTCATATAGTTTCCATCTGAAAACATAAATCAAGCAGCAGGCTCATGGACAGCCCAGCCAAGGTTTGCTGGATCTTACAGCTCCAGACAGTGAGCCTTTCAGTGCATGTAGCCTGATACGTAGTTTTGGCTATGATATGTAGATATGTAGTTTGTTTGTTTTGCAAAGCATCTGAGCGCAAGGGGAGGAGGGAAGATAAGTGAAATGTGGCTTTTTCCAGGCTCAGAAGCTGCCCCCGGCTCCCCGGTTGCTGGCGAACAGTGGGCTCTTTTACAGAGCCCCGAGTGCCTCGGCGGAAGCATGTGGGATGCAAATGGGAAATGGGTACGAGGTGAATTAGGCTTTTTTTTTTTAAAATGTGTGCACAGATGTATTTATACTGTATCATCTGTGAGGCGGCCAGATATCCATTCATACCTGCACGCTCCCACTGCCCCTTTCACTTTTTAATCCGTCCATCCATCTTTGTTAGCTCTGTTTTTGGTGAGCCTGGAGGCCTGGACCTTGCTAAGTCTCAGACACTTATTTTGTGCTCAGCCGCTTTTCTCTGTGTTTAGTGGCAGTGCTGGCTGCAGATCGAGTTCCTAGTTTGCAGGAGCAGCATGTTTTTTGGGGGGAGTGTCTCAAGATGGTCAGTTTAACAGAGATACTGTTTTGTTTTTTTTAAACTCCATGCAAACAGGTATTTTTGTGTTTGTGGAATGGTTTAATAAGTTCTCACAGGCTTAAAGCAACACAAAGGCTTGAACAATGCTTTTTCTCAGAATTCACTAATTTGGTTGCATTTTAAAAACTATTTTATTTATTTTTGCAGTGTGACAGCCCAAGCACTTTCTAACGAAAGCCTGGCACAGAGTATAACCTCTGCTGACTGCCCTGCGCTACCACAGTCATTTCACTCTGATTCATAGAGGGCTGGATTGTTTCTGCCTGTGAGTATCCCCCAGGATTAATGCCTCTTAAAACTTCCTAACATATTCCAGCCCATTCTGCCGCTTTCAGCATCGCACTGAAGACTTTCAGTGCACCACTTGGCACTATGGATTCGGTGCCTTACTAACAACTCCTAATTATGTTGGTGCAGCCACACACTGCAGCAGTTGCCTTATATGCAACCCAGATATGGAAGACGGTGGCGGTGGAGGGGGGAAGAAGAAATGCTCGGTACAAAAGGCTGGATGGATAAAAGGTGAAAGCATTTTTATACCTATGATATTTCGAGGCTGACAGGAAAAAGTATGCTCCAGTTTCTGAATACAGGGCCAAAGCCAAGGGCTGCAACACCGATGAAGTAACTTGAACGTGATCAGTGTCTGAAGACCAGAATTTGTTCATTGTTACGGATGATGTACTGACTCTGATTTTTCCCTGGGCAGGCAGTGGGACTGCTGGACACATGAGAGGATTGTATAGATGCTGGACTGCATCAAGAGACCCTACAGAGGGGTGCTCTGGGGTCAGTGGAGGTCCGAGAGCCCTGTTAGCCCCCAGTAAATCTAGTGCTGTATTGCTCAGTGGCAATTGGAGAAATCTTTCCATGTGCTTTGATTATTCTGGCAAAGTTTGCCCAGTGTCTTCTGTTCATACATGTCTTTCTCGAATGTATAACATGTCTGCTTCCTTCCAGGGCCTCTCCTTTTCTTGAGCAAACACTCTTATTTTGACTTAAAAGCAGAGAAAATCCTGACTCTTGGGTTGTGTTTGAGTTCCCACACACCAATGCTTACAGTATCTCAGGGCGCTGATGGAGAACAGGATCTGAGGTCTTGTCAACATCTATTTTCACAGGATCGTTCTTCAAATTCCCAGTGCTGCAAAGTAGCTGATTGTGTCTGCTAATTCTGTTTCTGAAATCATAATCACTTCCATCAGCACGGGAGAGACTGAATCATGGGTGCTAATACCCCCATTGCACATATCTTCTTGACAGTCCTTGCTCCTCTTAATTAAATTAAACAATTGTGAAACTGAAGAGAGGAGAGATGAACAGGGAAAACAGAGGAAGAAAAGTTATTTATTTTTATTGTTTTGTGCTAAAACTTGTTGCAGAACCTTTTCTTTTTACATGAGAGTAGAGTTAGTTCCATCTCAATTAAGCCCAAAACCAAACAACAACAAACCCATACAAAAACCTAAGCAAATAAACCGGTTCTCTTAAGCAGGAAAGTTGGGGATATCTTTAGACTGTTAGATTTTGCTTCGTTCCTTTACAGATAATAAATAGTAAAGATAAATTAAGGAGTTTGGTCAAAAATCTTCCCATAGCTACTCACAGTAGTTAGTGTCACAATTAAAATACATGAGGGATATGTGTGCCGTCCCTGATGCAGCTCGCCAGCAATGTCCTGCTGCTGAAATGTATTAACTACTCGACTATAGATGGTTCTTGGGTGCTGAAAAGCTACAAAGATACGATCTGGCTTTCAAGACCGAAAGTAACATGCGTAGCGTGGATGGAAATACCTTACATCAAACTCTCTACATAACTTTTCTGTAAGAGTTTGTGCAGGAAAGCAACAGCAAAGATTTAAGTCAAGAAAAAAAAAATTAGCTGTTTCTTACATGCTGTAGCTCTTTCTTTCATTTACAATCTTCCTGGTCAGCAGGTAGCTGGTACTTGACGAGCAGAAACACACTCTTAAGTCTGGGTGAGGAAAGTAACTTAGGGTTCCCTTCCCTCAGAGAGAACAAGGGGTTTCATGGAAGGATGCAGTGAAGGCAATCCCCCATGTGCACCTCTTTTTTGCAGCAGATCATAGAATCATAGAATGGCATGGGTTGGAAGGGACCCCAAGGATCATAGAGCTCCAACCCCCCTGGATGGTTGGTTGGCCACCAACCTCAGGCCTGGATCTACACAAGGTTGCCCAGGGACCCATCCAACCTGGCCTTGAACACTTCCAGGGACTGGCCATCCACTACTTCTCTGGGCAGCCTGTTCCAGCACCTCACCACTCTCTCTGTAAAAAACTTCCCCCTAATATCTAATCTAAACCTTCCTTCCTTTAGTTTTTATCCATTCCCCCTTGTCCTGCCATTGTCTATCCTTTTAAAACATTGATGCCCCTTCTGTTGCTCTGCTCCCTTCAGGTACTGGCAGGCTGCAATGAGGTCCCCCCGCAGCCTTCTCTTCTCCAGGCTGAACAAGCCCAGCTCCCTCAGCCTCTCTTTGTAGGACAGGTGCTCCAGCCCTCTAATNCCTCTTCTAATGGAGCCCAGGATACCATTGGCCTTGCGAGCTGCAAGAGCACACTGCTGGCTCATGTTAAGTTTCTCATCCCCCACAATCCCCAAGTCCTTCTCAGCAGGGCTGCTCTCAAGAAGCTCTTCTCCCAGTCTGTATCTATGTCTGGGATTCTTCCGGCCCAAGTGCAACACCTGACACTTGGCAGTGTTGAACCTTATTAGGTTCCCCCAGGCCCATTTTTCCAGCCTGCCAAGATCCCTCTGGATGGCTTCCTTTCCTTCTAGGGTGTCGACCTAGATGAAGGCCGCTGGTTATATGCAACAACTGCTGATGGTCCAGCACATGGCAGAGTCCGGTGATGACCTTTCTCTCTTGGCAGAAGAAAGGGAAAATAAAAAGATGACAAAATAATGGGCAGCTTTGTTTTGTTTTGTTTGCTTTTAAACTTTTTTTTTCACTAATATTCACATAATCTGTGAATCTAATATTCGTCATTTGATAGTCCACATTTGGGACCTGATGATTCAGGGAAGGGGTCTGAGCTGTGGTAATGGATACACAGGGTACAGAGGGAGCAAACTGAAGAGTGTGAAATCTCTATTGAAACAGAAGGAGTCATTACATTGTAAAGACAACATTTTAACTTCTAGCAGTTTGGAAAACGTTTTGCTATTGAAGTCTTGAAGGGACCCATTTCTGGGTAATTGGAGCAGATATTGGGTCTCTCTACCAGAGAATAATCTACAAGGAAGGAAACCTGAGCCAAAAGAAATTAGGTAATGGGAGGTTACTTCTACAATTGCAATCAAGGAGCCATTGCAGTCTTACATCTGAATTTTTATTGATTTCCCAAGGAATGAAAGGGATTCTTACAATTTAATTTGCATTTTTTGCTTTATGTGCATATGTAACCACATAATTAGAACTCGTCCATATACTTTTACCAAATTTTAATTATTTTTACTGCTATTTTGTTACCTACCCTTAAATTTTATTATTAGACTAGTGTAATTTTTTTTAAATAAGATAATGTTGGAGGTATATTTATCTCTCATTTCTTCTCACAATCTATTTCCAGGTCCTAATCCCAACTCTTGAATTTCCTCATAATTCTCCTATTGACTTGAAAGAGCTTTATGCTCTGATGAATTCAGTAAAAAGGTCGAACAAAAGTAATATGTTGACTGTGCTTACACTTCTATAAAAGGAAGCCTGAAAGCATTTAAATAGAAAAATGCTATCGTTCTGAAATGCATGTTTTCAGGGCCAGGCATTTAAGCCTCCCCAGAAGACTGCAATAAGCTCTTCACAGAATAATGCAATTATTTTAATAGACTCAGATAGGATGCTCTGTCTGTGTGAGTTCATGCAGCCATGCTCATGCATACATACACTGCACACTTCACCTATCAAGTGGACTAATAACATTCCCTGGGTTTTGTTATTGCGTGCCTATTACCCCCTGAAAAAAAAAATACATTAACATTCAGTTCAGGGGCTTAGGTCACAAGTCTGAGTTTGCAAGCTGAAAGCTGAGCCCTGATTTGACTTAGGCAAGCTTTGAAGAAAGGCAAGATAAGGTAACATTAATCTAAGTGAGCGGTTCTTTTCGCCTGAAGGCAGAGATTGAGAGAGAGCGAGCCCCTTTGGGAGACTGGAGACCACCTGGGCATTCATCCTATCAGTCCACAAATCAGTGTGTTAATAGCATGTGTACAATAGCCTGTCGGAAAGAGCAGGAGGTATCTTTGAATGGTGCCTGGACAGAATGGTCAGAACCTGAACGGTGGCTTTTTTTGTTTTCAGAGCCCATCCTCAGGGTAGGAAAAATCGATATTATTTTAGACACAGAGAAATGCAGCCCAATGTAATACTTTCTCAGTAATCCATATAATTTTGAATCTCTAGAGTTAGATGTAGGTGCTTGTACAAGTACACTTTTATGTATACAGGTAGAGTGGCTTTATTTGAATGAAGGATTATGGCAGGAAGCTAACCAAAGTGCAATTGCAGCTGTTTTTTGGGCAGAGCCTATGTTGATGACTGGCTCAGGAAAGTGATCGCAACGTTAAACTGAGATTTTCACTGTGGCAGATTGGACTATGTATCTGTCATCTGCTCAGGGGAAAGATATAAGCAGGTTCTGCAGACTCCTATGAAAAGCCCAGATACAGTGCTCATGTAAGGGCTGGCCCAATAAAAGTAAGCTCTGGATTGAGAAGCTGCGACTTAAACGCACCAGTACCACAACTCCTGCTGGCGTGTAGCATAAAGGAGCTTTAGTTCAACCACGGATCACGTGTCCTTCAGAAGGATTTGATATTAGAGACCTTCTGCTTACATATTACCCATATATTAACATTTCTACTGCCATGCAGAAAGTCACACAAGAATGTTTTTCATATTCCTAGCTTGAAAAAGTGCTCCCACATACAGAGCAATTCCATTATCGGGTCCTAGATATCAAATAAAAGCTCTTACAGAGAAGGGCTTACACAATGACCTATTCAGATTAAAAGTTGTACAGCCAGCCCTTTTTTTTTTTTTTTTTTTTAAGAGCAACAGATACTCTATTAGCAGCCAGACAAAATAAAAAGAGCAGATATTTTAATATTGTAGCCATGTCTAGTTTGGTGTGCGGCTTCGTCCAATAAATCTCAGTGTTCATTCCCAAAAACCTTTCTAATTACCCATCCCTGACCTACATCCATACTAGTATGAAATAGGTGACCTATGTCTGTGGACAAAATGCTAAGCTATAAATATTCAGTATCTTTGTACATGGTAAGAAAGCAGAAGTGGATATGGTATAAATACGTCTCTCCACTCTAGCATAAATCAAACCCACAACATCTGTTTTTTCATTTCTCTAAGAGCATGATAAAGTATCACTATATTATCGCTTTTCAAATAGAAGGATTTGGAGCTTGAGGGAGCTTCGTGTCTAGTGACAGATACATTAAATCATCTGGGAGATGGTCACCCAGTACACAACTGCTGTAGGGCGGCAATACTGCATTTCTTCCACCCCTGAATCATAGCATCACAGAATGATTTGGATTGGCAGGAACCTCTGGAGATCATCTAGTCCAACCCCCTCACCAGAACAGAGTCACCTTGAGGAGGCTGCACATGACAGAGACCAGGCAGGTTTTGAATGTCTCCAGAGATGGAGACTCCACAAACTCTCTGGGCAGCCTGTCCCAGGGTTCTGCCTCCATGCCAGGAAAGAAGTTCCTTCTCATGCTTACATGGAACTTCCTATATTCAAGTTTGTACCCATTGACTCTTGTCCTGTCCCTAGGCACCACTGACAAAAGCCCAACCCCAGCCTGCTGACCCCCATCCCTCAAGTATTTATAAGCATTGATGACATTCTCCCCTCAGTCTTCTGGGCTAAAAAATCCCAAGTCCCTCAGCCCTCTCATCATAGGAGAGATGTTATAGTCACCTCATCATCTTTGTAGTCCTTTCTTGCACCTCTCCAGCAGCTCCCTGTCCTCCTTGAACAGGGGAGCCCCGAACTGCACACAATATTCCAGAGCAACACTTAAAACCTTTATGTCTTGCATGTAATGTGTACAAGTCACCCAGTCTGAAAGCAAGAGTCATATAACGGTGGGAGTGGGCAAGCACTAAGCAGTGGTTAGTGTGTCTCTGGGAAGCAAGGTGGAGGGATGAATTAAAGTCACAAAGGCAGGGGTAGCATGTGGGGTAATTTGGAGCGAAAATTTGCGAGGAGGAAGATGAGATCAGCAGAACAAATTCATGTACAGCTCTGTCTGAGCATACTTACCAGCGTTCACCACCCTGCATAGTATGTGATTTCACCTTTATTCTTTTTCACACCAAAACAATACGACAGACACCTGTCGTGACATTCCGAGAATGCCATTGCCATTGCACGACATGGGCAAAGAAGTCACAACCTTTTGGTAATGAGTTTGGGCTAGTCTTCCACCTCCAGGAAACAAACTCAGCACAAGCTTTATGGCAGCTAAGGAGTGGTGGGTGCCTTTGGGCAGTAGGCTACACCGTGATGCAGAGAAAAGACCACAGCTTTTTAGCAGCCACGCGTACGTAGGAAAAGGGACCAACCCCACTTTGATTTAAAAATGACAGGTGATCTTTTGACGTTCTCTCTCATCTTAGCAGCTTGTTCTGTAAGTTTTCTACCCAGAGGTGAGGTACCAGCGTGTGACTTTTCAGATGGCGGCCACAAAAAAGGTGAGAGAACCAGTTGTCTCCCTGATGACCTCCATCAGCCTTTAATGCTCCCATTTCTGCAGGCTTTGGGGCTCTCATCAAACGGTGGCTGAAGCTCCTCTTCTTGTCCTTTCTATGCTGTGTTTTTATAATTAGCCTCACAGGCCACTTGTGCTCAAGTATCACGCTGGCCATGCTTACGCCGGATGCCACAGCGGTAGATAACACGGGAGTTTAATGCGTGGCTCTCACAGGAATGTTACTGCTGCCCTTTCAATGTGTATCATTTTCCACTGGCTTGCCATGAAATGTAAAGCAAAAGCTTTTATTATATAATGCAAAAGCACTTTCAGTAGCTAGAGATGTTTTAAAGCTGAAAATGTCAGTGTCAGGAGGACGTTAGAGATGAGCATTTCAGTGCTCTCTTTTCAAACCTATTTGAAGGGGAAAATAAGTTCAGCAATCATAAATTTCCACTTTCTTTTTATCATTAGAAATGCCTCTGCCTACAGCCCAGTCAACAGCAATTCAGTTGTGATTCATGGTTTTAAAGCCTGAATTATGACAAAAGAAGTCATAAATTGCAGGAATTATTTTACTTTAAAGATGATGGAGTATCTACTCTGACTAGAAGGCTTTTAATCTATTATATTTCTTAAATAAATATGCCTAAGCAACTAATCACTTGCTATTAGCACTCTCCTATGATCACTTCAACTAACATAACACTGTATCACTTAAATAAACTGGCAATCTGCACAGGATAGATTTATGGGACTTAATTTCTCAGCTCACACTTGTCTTTTTTTGCATTCAAAACAAATCCCAGAATGTAGCTGTTGGCCAATGTTTGTAGGATACATTTGTTTCATATTTTGGAAGCAACCATAGTATTTGTCAGCCAGTTTTTGCTTGCATGTTCTGTATGATAAAAACATAATCTAACAAGATAAGAACAATGCCTCTGGATAAAGGGGTAGCATTGGAAAACACCTTTTTTTTTTTTCTTTCTTTAATTTTCATGATGACATCTTATCTGCATCATTTCTCCAGTGGAGAAGGCATGGTTAGTGCCAGGAAAAGCTTTTATAGCTCTGCTCAGCTGCAGAAAGTCCAACTGAAGTGTGTCCCAAGGGGATCCCTGCTAAAGGAAAATTGGCAGATGCCCTGTAGATAGAAATCCAGTACCAAAATTCTGGTGGTTTGCCACCAAGATGGTGCCCAAGAAGGTAAAATTTAAGCTTGTATATCAAGCATGGAGTATCCATCACTTGGCATTAGTCAATGCAAGTTATAAATCAGAATATTTAAAGAAACCCAACAAACCCACGCCCCCAAAAAATACACAACCAAAAAAATCCCCAACCCAACAAACTGTTTCAAATATAAAAATAACGAAAGAAAAGCTTATTCATGTTGATGGCAAAATATTCAACTTTAAAAGTAACTCCTCATCAAAGATGACCTCACCTCTGAGGCAGTTTCTGTCCTTCACCTTTCCTACATATATTCAGAAGGTCTCAAGGGCAGAAGAGTCAGGCTGCTTGGGGAGGATGGGGAAAGGTCAAGCTCTCCTCATTGCTTCACTCAGAGAAATCCCAGCAGCTCTTTTGGCACTTCCCACCTATAACCAGAGCTGAGGAGAGAACAGTTTGGGGTTTGGTTTTTCAGTTTGCTTGTTTGTCCTGTTTGTTTGTTCATTTGTTTTTAACTGTTAGCTGAAAACAAATGAAATAAAGGACAGATAGAAAGTAAGAACTGTATTTCAGGCTGATCCAGAGTTTATTGCTTCCAGTCAACTCAAAAATTACTTTGGGATTAAGCAATATTTTTCATCCTTAAAAAAATAATTTTGCCTTGGGTTTAGACTTTTAACTTAAAGAAAATGAGGAACAAAAATCTCGCCTGAATGGAAATCCCCCAATCTGAAGCAATCCTTGGACTTCTGTTTCCTTTCTGTTTCCAGTTTTTCCTGGACTTTCTGGAATTTTTATGGGACAAACAACTTGGCAAAAATCTAATTTGAATTTCTTAGATGTTATGACCACACCACATCTGTATGTTTCATAGAAAAAAATTTTAGCCAGTTCTAACAAAGTAATCCACTAGAGAGAAGTGTCATATGGCAACCATAGTAAATACAGTCCAGAGAGGGGCTTATTTCCCATTTCTACTCATCCAACAATTAGAACTGAAAAGGAAACCAATTTCCCTATTTAATTGTAGGACAGCATCTTCTCCAAGCAGTGTATCACTCTTCTGTAAGGACTATTTTCAAGTTAATTGGATTTCTAGTGATGTGATATATCATCAGAAATGTGTAGAGCAGGAACGTGGAAACAAAACCAACTTTCATTTACCTTGAAACACCACACTGCAACCTGTGACTTGCTAGCAGCTGATCCACAAGCAGCTCAAGCATCCAAACCCTGGGGAAAACCAAGGTGCAGAGGTCGACCACTCCCAACCAAGATACTGTGCCATGAGTTCATCTGGATGTGGCTGCAGCACCAAGAGAAGAGGCTGATGCTGGCTGACAGCGCTGCTCAGCAGCAAGTGGGCAGGTGCCCTTGTTCTGCAGCATCCTGGGATCACTTGGTTTGTGTTGAGTGTCTGCAAGGATCTGTGTTTGCAGAGAAAAATTGTCTCTGTGAAGCATCTTTCACTGACATGAGCCAGCTCTGTCCATACCTGAAGCTGCTTCCTGAGCTTGTGGTATTGCTGGAGCTGAGCTGCAAGTGCTCCTTCTTTGCAGGCACTAAGAGCTCATTTGCCTTTGCAGGTGGTTTAATAACATGTCTCATGATGGTCACTCCTCTTACACATTCTTCAGATGCATCTGTATACCAAACCTGGCCTGGTGTATCCATCTGCTATGGCTTCAGGCTCTATGCCTTGTGCATGCTTTCTACAGGTGCTTTATACTAGCCCAAGGACTTACACTCATTTTCTTCAGTCTTTATTCAGAAACAACTTCTCTGTGAGAGCTTTCTGGCACTGTTTCAGTCCTTAAACTTTCTTTAGGACCTTTTGTTGTCTTGGAACAGTGCGTGTGACCTTGGTAAGAACCTAGGTGATCTTTGAGGTCCCTTCCAACTCAAACCATTCTATGATTCTATAAGAAAGAGTGTGTATTAGATAGTCTGCAGTGGTTGAGTAGTGATCATGGACTATGTTATCTGGGTAAGACTAAAATCTCCTTTGAGGAACAAGAGTGGTTTTGCTGGCTTAGAAGATGAGTGGCTTGACTTCAGTTTTGTTTTCCTTCCCCAAACCAGGCCTGTTTTGAACCTTCTGTCTGCACATAAACACAGGTGATACCCAAGAGAAATATTATACAGAAGTTCAAAGATTTTACTATGACTTAAGCCAGCCATAGCTGTGTCACAATAAAGCTTGGGTTTTGAACATGAGTTACGTAACAGGGATAGCATCCTGGAAGGATCTGGTGGATGTTCAGGTTTAGGTCTAAACTTTGTAGCAAGTGTGTTTAGAGCTTTGATAACCTGACCTTTAATGCAGGTGACCTCGAACAACCATGTACAGAGTTTCGTCATCTTTCCTAGGCATCTCAGGTACCAGAGTTCTTGGAAGATTTCAGTGGTATTCAGACAAATTCAGTTAAACGAATGTCTTGTATTTTGGGACCCTGAGATATCTGTGATTTATCAGTTTGTTACCTAAACTAAAGCGTGCAACTGTATTTAATTTCAGGTACCTGTTGTGGAGAAGGTGATTGGATAAGATTAAAAAAAAATCAGTATTTTTATTCACTGGAAGGTTACAGATCAGTTTTCAGATTGCTCTAAGTTCCTCTATCTTATCAGTGATTAAACTTTGCATATATTAATTGCAGCCATCACTAAATTTATTTCTTTTCTTGCAAGTGAAGAAGAGAATTGACTAAGTTGACATCCACATACACCCCCTCCCCTCACTCACACCCACTTGTTTTAGATATATACCAAATCATATCAAAACCAAGCCAAAAAAACCCACCCTACCTCAAAACCAAAAGAACCAACAAAATCGGAATTATTTCCAGTGCTAGTGCAGTTCCACTAACATTTTTTGGAGAAGAGAAAGCTCCAGGGAGACCTAAGTGCGGCCTACCAATACTTAAAGGGGTCCTACAGGAAAGTGGGAGAGGGACTGTTCACCAGGGAGTGCAGTGATAGGACAAGTGGCAATGGCTTTAAACTGAAAGAGGGTAGGGTTAGGTTAGACGTTAGAAAGAAATTCTTTACTATGAGGGTGGTGAGGCACTGGAAACCTGTTGCCCAGAGAGGTTGTGGGCAAAGACCTCCAGCCCCATCCCTGTAGGTGTTCAAGGCCAGGTTGGATGGGGTTTTGGGCAACCTGGCCTAGTGAGGGTGTCCTTGCCCATGGCAGGGGGTTTGGAACTATGTGATCTTCAAGGTCCCTTCCAACCCAAAGCATTCTGTGGTGATTCTTTTGATTATTAAAGGCATTTGAATTGGATCTTCCTACTCTGTGTAGGTCTGGGCTTGCTTTGCAAAACCAGTGTTAGAATTAATCTTTAATCCATGTACTGTCAGAAGCAGTCAGGGCATCTGCTCTGGTCTAATTTGAGAGGGTAAAGATGTCCAAGTAGCAATATTGAAAGTGTATGGTAATTCAGCCTAAAAAGCCATGCCTTCTCCCTCTTCACATATTCTGTTCATATCACTCTCTAAAATGAACTGGCTCGGTTCTGTAGGAAGCATTTTTTTCCAGACTCTAAATATTCACTTTTATTTAGTTTGTGCTTTTTTTTTTTTTTTATGGAAAGCTACATGTTTTCAGGTCAGTGGTCAATGGAATTCTTTTTACAGCTGCCTCCTCCTGTTTATCTTTATCTGTCAGTAAAGTAAACTCTCTTCTAGTTGTTTAGAAATGAAAGTATTCTGCACTGTTGTGTCTAGGCACTGTGCTGCTCACAGAGGAGCATGAGCTATTATTATGTTATAAGCAGCACTTAGAAAGCTGTGCCCCACATGATGGGAGGCAAAACTCCTGTTGTCTTCAGCAGGATCACGGAGGTACAAAGCCGAGAGCTCCGGTGTGAGGAACAGTGGGCAGAAATGACGCTGCATCTTTGGAGTCATAGACAACTTGTGGAGGCACCAGCCCAGGAAATATACTCAAGCCCAAGTTATTTGCAGCGCTGTGCAACCTCACCCACTGAAATATGTCCCTGCCTGTGGCAGGGGGGTTGGACTAGATGATCTTCAGAGGTCCCTTCCAACCCAAACCCGTCTATGAGTCTGTGGTCAGTAAAACGAATTGTCTTTGTTAGCTCAGATCTACCAAGATCCACAGACAGTATCTGGGTTAACTTAACCCGGTCCTTTATTCAGGCTCTGTGTGGCTGGCTTTCCTGCTACTCTCTTGTATCCATTAGCACATAGAAGAGCGTCCCCCCAGGAACCATCTCCATCACCTCCTACCCTGGAAGCAATGCACACTCATCGGATTTAACCCCAGTCTAAGCCATTTCTTACACCTTTTGTACTCTGCAGTTTTGTGTTACAGCGTTTGCACTCTGCTTGGGTCTCTCCCTAAACATCACCCCTGCAGCTGAAACACGGTTCTTCACCAAAAATCACCACTGAAGCTTACTGCATGTCTTGAAGTAACTTCCTTATATTTTGGAAGGAAAACAAGCAGATCAGCTGCAACTAACAACACGTCTGTGCTCCTGTCGACTTTGCCTTTCCCTTTCCATGAGAACAGCATCTCCGAAAGGCTGGATTCCTTCTTTTATTTGGCCATATGCTCTCACTGTAACTATGTTCTTTTCATAACAACCCTATACTAACCATGCATTATTAACCCCCGGAGACAGAAACCTCATTTTAACATTTTCCTGTAAGCACTGCGCAAACCTAGGGGATAATACTAATGTCTTTTCCCCCACCCCTGCTTACACTTTAAATATAAGGAGAAGGGAAGTCAGCCTTAAAAAAGAAACAAAAACTGATCCAGTGTGGAGCATCCAAATCTGAATTATTTTCTGGTAGGAAAGAGTGTGCAGGTGGTAAAACATCTGTTCTCTCTCCGGGCTTTAGGTATCCGACATTGGCTTGTATTTAGCAACTCCTTCCTCTTCCATATGTGTTTCTTACAGAAGGTTTAACACTTACTAGTTGGATTCTTTACAGCATTTTAAAATTCAAAACAGAAAAAAAAATAATTGCTTTTTAAGCAGTAAATGATAAGATTATTTTCCAGAGATTTGGCAATGAAGGTTCCCCTCTCAGTTAACAATAGTTAGCATGTTGGTTTGTATAAGGTTCAGTTACTTGTTTAGTAGAGAAACCAGTGTTCTCTTTAGGTGTACCTGCAGCACATTGCTGCCAGCAGCACCATCATCATCAGTACACTGAGTAGATCCACCACATATGAGCTGGGCTGCTCAAGAGAGCCAGGAGTGAAACACGAGGTATTAAAACAAAGGTGAGATACGCTTGTCCTGCAGGCTGTGACTCCAGCGAGAAATGGGGGTTTCATCTCCCCTTGCTGACGGCATGAAGATGTGGCCTCAGCCATCAGCTTTTAGCAGATCCACCACCAAAGGGAGATGTTTCAGAGGAGGAATTGGCCAACGTTAGCCTCCAGCCTCTGCAGGGCACCAACTGATGCTTGCTTTTCCTGACTCTAAGACCGCTCTGGGGGAGCACAAGAAGGGATTTCACCGATGAAAGCTATTTGATGTCAAGTCAGCTCTTGAAGGAATTAGTCCTTGGAGAACTTTGGCACCCAGCATATGACAGGCAGCGTACGCTGTCACGTGCAGCTATGAAAGCAGCAGATGACCACGTGGCCAAAGGATTTTTCTGCAGACAAATCCTGTGTGCCAGATAAATGGAGATGAAGTATAACTCGCATCTCAAGTGATGGACCCAATGTGGTGATGTCTTTAAGAACAACAACAACAAAATTTTCTGACCTTTTTTTCCTGCACTTTAGGGGGAAAGAAGTTTACATCAAGAGATCTCAGAAAATCCTGTGATGTCTTAAAAGTCTCAAGCTGAGGCCTGTCAGGATGTAATTAACAGATGTAGACAGCCACTATCTTGGCATGACTAAGCTAGTTTTACACCGGATAAGCCCGAATTATATTTATTTTCATTTCACAACATGTTCATAATTTTAATGAACTCGTGTGAGATACGAACAGGAAAACAAGGCACCGTGACCAATCCTCCTCCCTAAGCTGCTGGGTCTGGTATGTTAATGGAGGCAGCTAACAAAGCAACGGCACTGCAACGATAGTCCCAACAGATTGAGCAACACGGCTGTCATGGACAGGAGGGAGCTAGCAGCTACTAGGGACGATTCCCTGGGACCAGGTCTGTTATTAGCCTTTTATGATCAAACCAAACAATTGCAATAATAGTATCTCAAGAGCATTGCACTTCAATTCGAAAGCACTTGGCCATGGAAAAGAAATTACTATAATTACCCAGTGAATTGTGTCTTTCAGGCTGAAACACAAGAAATTGTTTTCACACAGGGCAACCCTGTGCAAATGTGTCGAAAACTAAGTGGAGACCGAGATGTTCTGCAAGAAGACACAAGGATAGACAACAGGCTGTGATGCAAAGTAGGCACTGACCAGCTGTAAGGTTACAGTTACTGCACTTGGAACAGGAAGTGCATTTATCTGCTGCTGAGTGCCAACAAGAAGCCTAAGGATGCTCCACAGTTGTACCTGTACCTAGCATCACTTTAGCCACAGGAAGCTGAAGAGAAGAGAAGCTGATTTAGTGCAGGGCCAGATGGAAGGACACAGTGATCCCATTTGGAATCACATCTGGAGCTGCCATATGTTGCAAAGCAGGGCTACACACACAGGGAATGGGGATTGAGAAGCACTGAGGAGACAGCAACCTACCTTCCTCATAAATCCCTTCAGTGGTTACAAGCCAACATTTCCCAGGTTCATTACAACACCAATGTGTGTAGGAATTTCCCCTTTGCTCTTGCAACTGCTGACTTCCTAGGCAAGGCATGCATCAACCTATAAATAATCTATAACCACAAGATCATTAATTGACAGCTTAGACCATAGATATACTCAGTTCAGCATCTGTCCACAGCAGTGGTGAGAAGCAGCTGCTTAGAGACAGGTAAAAACAGGGTAACACGTATGATACTTCCCTCTCAGAACACAGAAACTGTCAGCCCAGGGGACCTCCTGGGCAAACATTTGGTCACTCTTTTTCCAGAACACTTGACCTCTTTCCTCTTGGAGCTGTGTTAGCTTTTAGCATTCACTCAGCCTTTTGGCAACAAGCCCCAGGGGTTGCACGAGGAGTGTCTTCCTTTGGTTTTAGTTTGTTCAGTTTGTTTGTCTGTTCTTCTTTAGCTATGTCTGAAGTTCTCTTGCTTGCTTCCTCTAGCAGTCCCCAGTGACTCGTGCTACCTTCCAAACCCTTTTTGTTCATGCTATAGTCCTCTTGCGTGCCCTTTGTAGATGACAAACATCAGAGGATGCTGAAATGTGAACCAGGATTTCTATTCAGGGTTTTGAAAGATCACAGAACAATCCATAAAGATGTGACAGCAAAGGTATACTTTGGTTGCACAGGCTTGTGGGTCTTCAGCCAATCTTATGTTCGGGGCAGCTACACTGAAATTAACTCGTAAGTGTGTGAGTTTACTTCAGAAGTTATCCAAACCTCCTCGCCCTGTTTTTAGCACACCTGGATAACTCAGAGCATCCCTCAGAAGAGAGAGGAGGAAGTCAAGGAGGACCTCTAAAACTGGGCCCATCTGGTGGTACCACAGCCTGCAGCCTTGCACTTCCCTCCTGAAAATAAAAAAAAACCACCAAAAGCTCCTGCTTTTCATGAACTCAAAGACTAACCAGTTCCTCCACAGCACAGCAAAGGAATCACAGAATCACAGAATCATAGGGGTTGGAAGGGACCTTCAGAGATCATCGGGTCCAACCCCCCTGCCAAAGCAGTTACCCAGCTCATATTGCACA
>VZTU01027541.1:36488-54965 GCA_013400835.1 Zapornia atra | reverse complement strand
TCCCACACTTCAGATATTTATAAACATTAATAAGATCCCTTCTCAGTATCCTTTTCTCTAGGCTGAACAGCCCCAGCTCAGCCATTCCTCAGAGGGGAGATGCTCCAGGCCCTTAATCCTCTTCATAGCCTCCTCTGGACTCTCTCCAGGAGATCCCTGTCTTTTTTATACCAGGGAGCCCAGAAGGGGATACAATACTCTCGGTGGGACCTGACCAGGGCAGCGTAGAGGGGGGGGATCACCTCCTTTGACCTGCTGGAAAGATCCCTTCCTATACATTACCCTAACCATCAGGGCTCTCCTGACTGTAAGGTGCCCCTATGCACTGTCTTTGCTTCTAGTCTGTCACTTTAGCCATGCAGTGCCGATTCATGAGCTTTAAAAGCACACAGGTCACATCCTTGCTTCCCCGAAGTCAGCACAGGGTTTGGGGTTGACTGCACTGAGATGAGGACTTGAATCTCAGACCTCCTTAGCAATTATGCTCTATAACGGAAAGCAATTAATTATAAAAGGCCTACAGTAAAAATCTAGCCAGGCAAATAAAGGAAAAGCACCACTGTCACTAGAATTTATTGAGACATTTTTGAGGCCCTCAAAGGGATTTCATTTTGTGACAGTTTTCTACTCAAAGTGTAATCACAGAGCTGGGTGTGGAGTAACATCTATTTGGCAACACAATCTCGGTGAGAGGGAGGGCAAGTGTGTTACAGTCACAAGCAGTGGGAGAACAAAGGGCTTCAGACCAACCCAACCAAGATGTGAGCATCAGTTTGAATATTTTCCCCTGAGCTAGGAAACAGAAATCACTATTAAACGGTAAATAACTGGCCAGAATGTGCCTGCATCTACTTTAGCCTAGGTTTTATGTGGGGTTTCTTCGGGCTTGTCTTTTTTTGTTTCTCCCAAAAATCACTTATGAGGGGAAGGGAAAGGGTACGAAGGAGTTATTGTGAAATCTACGTATATCTTTTGTGAAATCAGAGACTGCATCTTTCATTTTCTTGGCTTGCGTATCTCCTTGTGCTAGTTAAGTTTCATTTCTCATTTTATGGTCTTGAACCGGAGTGATGAAACCAAGCAGGGTCACCCTCCCACATCCCATTGTTTTGAGAACTGCCAGTGGTTTTCATGCATAAAACTTTGGTCTCAGCTGCCTAATTTGGAGACTTAAACTTCAGAGACATCCTCTCTGCAGGAGTCTTGCATTGAGCAAGTCTTCAGGTTTCATGGTGTGGACCCTCTCTAGAAGGAACTTCACACAGCATCATTTCTCCTGTGAATTGTACCACTATGTCATGCACGCCCTGGTGTCATCCATGAGCTCTGAGACAGGGAATGGCTCTAAGCAGTGAGGAATGGTACCTGAATCTCCATCTTGGATCTGAGTGAACCACTCCATTAAAAAAGAGCTCTCTTTAGTCCCGCTTATGTCTTTCCTTTGATTGATCCTACCTCTTCTTATGGTCTGAACCCCAATCATATGCCCACGAACACCTCTGGTGAAGTTTAATTAAGCAAATGCACCTGCCTGAAGTTGCAAAAAACTGACCTGAGGGCAGGTGAACCACCCATTGAAATTGGTGGTAGCAACCGGAAAGGTCCACGCAGCATTTCTGTTGGATAAAAAAGGCTGCAATACTAGAAAACTGCTATCTTGCTCCTCCGTACAAAACTGAAAGCAAAATAAAGATTAAAGAATTGCAAAACATCAGCTTATTCTGGGCTTACTGCAGCTTATTATCGAGCAGTTGCAATAAATCAAAATCCAGTTTGGCTGCTCAGCTCAGCTGAAGTCAAAGGGGAAGACACAACATTCCTGGGATTTGTCATGAGGAGGTTTGTCACATCTTCCCAAAGCTTGCATGAGGAGGAATGAGACAGGCTGCAAAAGGCCAAGTGTTAGGCAGAAATTATTTCACTTCCTCCATGCCTTTGCAACATAAAATATGCCTCACCATAAATCAGCTCTGATTAGTTTATTATGGATGTTTAGGTTAAATGTCTCAATTGCTCTTTTGTTCTTGGGAATCCAATCTTATTTTTATAGATATTTATTAGTACAGCTTCTAGACAGCTGATTTCATTTCCCATCTCTTTGTTTTTGGCTCTGTTGTGGGAAGGATAGAGTCATAAAACTAAAATACCCGCAGACGTAAGAAGAAGGACACAGGCTTTTTTTCTCTATCATCAGCCATGCTGACACCATGTCGTGTGGTTAACGAAGGGAGGACAAGAAGCAGCTCAGAGATGGACCCTCAGCTATTCTCTTCCCACAGACCTGCCACAGCCGCTGGAAGAAATATGGTTAGCAAGGCAAGAAGAACTTGAACGTGAATGGAAGTGGACCTAAGGCAGGCTGTCTTTTGCTGAAAAAAATGGTGTGCAGGAACATGTGCCTCTCTTAAAAGTGGGGAAGGATCCATTGCATCGTGTACTTTAACTTTTACTTTTCCCTGGTTCAAAGTCGTCAGACCACAGCCTCCTGGGTAGGTGAGATGGGGGTGGTCTGATCCAGGCAGAAGACTGGTGCTTCGTGTAGCTGTGCTCTGTTCACTCCCGTGTAAGCAACTTCTTGGAGAGCTGGGCATGAACAGCTCACCCATCTTCAGTCACCTGCACTACCCGAAGGTGGCTGCCTGCCTCCTGCACCACCCGTAGGCAAGAACTAACCCGTGTTTGTAGAGACATGGTTGCAGAAGAAATACAGATGTGGCCAACATTTGGTGCTGAGTATCAGTCATTAAATATCAGGGTTCTTGTGCACAGGTCAGGCATCGGAGCCATCAGCTTCACATACCCAATCCTGAGGGCCAGTTGTGCTGCTGCGCTCGCGACGTCCACACCTAATATAACATCTGCACTTGGCTTCCACCACGGCTGCTGAAAAGAGGGTGGGGTGAACTTTACTTCAACACGTCTGGTAAAAGTTCCCTGCAGACAATGTCTAACGAGGTCTTGATTTTCCAAAGTAAACTTACAGCAGCCCGTACGAATGCAGGATCCTTTCTGCTCCGACCTCTCCCCTCGCAGAAGGAGCTCGCGCTACCTGCCTGCCAGCCCCGTCTGCCTGGTGCATGCCATGCCAGCAGCTCCATGGGATGCTCTGCACAGCGTCTCCCAGGGCAGTGGAGAAAGCTGGACCGCCACACGTTTAATGGAACTCTGCCTTCCTGAAGCTGAAATGCTTCAGAGCGGTTGTGCTTGGCAAGGAGAGGCCTACCTCCTGGCAGCACTTCAGCTTGAACATGCTCATAAATGCCCTTTGGGCTTAGGACAGGTTGTAGGGTTTTCTGGATGTGGCCACGAGACAGAGGCCAGGAGGGATGGAGCAAATGGTATTTAGATCAGGGTACACCCCAGGGTTGCCAGCAGCCTCTCCAGCAGGTTACCGGAAAGAATAAAGATTAACTTCTTCCCTTTATAGGAAGGAAAATTAACTGTGTGCTCACTATGTGGAAACGGTACCAGGGAGTGTTGCCAGTGCTTCCTTTCCCAACATAGTAAGAAGTCAAAAGTATAAAAAAATAAAATAAAAATCACCCGGATGACGTGGGAAGCTCTTAAAACAGGTCTCTGGATCACTCAGAATATCAAGAATCCCAAAGAAATAAATCTGTGTTATAGAGGATGAAATTGTGCTTGATCACAGTATTTTATATATTGATATATTTCTTTAATGAGTATTTATTATACTTATTTCTTTGCTTGTTAGCATCCTTAGTTTTTTGCATAGAGCATAAAAGCTCTTCCAGTGTTCTTGTAAATAAAAAGCCAGCTTCCCCTGGGAGGTGGCTTTGCTTGAGTACCTGCAGGACACAGAAAGAAGCAGTGAAGAACATGGCTTTCCTCAAGTGCTGCACGGGCAAGCCTTGGGGTCTAGAGGTCGGCTGTGCCCAGGTGAAACACAAGGAACCCCATTCAAACTGGCTACAGATACATCACTGTGCACTGTGACGACTTCTTTTGCCCAGCATCTTAAAAGGGTCGGATAAGCCTGTGTGTCAGGTACTCTGAAACACTTCATTGCTCTTAAGACTGCAGAAGCCACAACAACAGTGGCTACCTGGACACCCATGGTCATCTACTCAGCTTGAAGCAGCCGCAAGCATCAATGTTCGCCATTGACATCCTCTCAGCACTCATGGAAAAAGGGAGGGATATCACCTGGAAGCAAGCCACCTCATCCCAAGGTAGCTAAGATGAGGATACCCAACTTTTCCTTGCTGCCAAAGCTGCTGGGGTGAGTCTCTTTGGCTTAATGTCTCAACCCATATATTTTAATTAAGCCCCAGAGAGTTTTTCTACTCACTCACATCCTTTCTGTGCAGCAGCTTCCCACCATTTGGCATGTTGTATTAGGCTGATGGGTTGTGTTTGATGTTCCTGGGCTCACCACAGAAGGGCAAAGCCAACTTGGCTAGGAAGAGGTGTCTGAGCAGCTCCAGCATCCTGGGAAGAGCTATGCTCTCTTCCTTCCCAAGCTCTGTCCATACCTCTCTTCTCTGACCAGCACCACTGGGTACAATCTTGCAGTTTTTCCCCACAAGTTTGGGAAAGGGGAGGGAGAAGGCAACTTAACAGGGTAGGGCTTCTTCATCACCATTTTTTGCAATTTATGACACAGGCTTTCCCTCTGGACTTAACAAAGCCATGGTAACAGCCAAGCACTGAGGCAGTGCTAGCAAAGCTGTGCCTTCGTCTTCCTTCTTTCTTGTTTGACAATAAATATAGCATTGTATTTAAAGAGGTTCTGGGAAGTATTTTAACTCTCCCCATGGAATCAGCTGTCCATACTGGGCTTGTGAGTAGCCCTGTAAATGTAGTTTACTACCTTTTTATGTTTTACATGGCCAAATCAGTCTGGAGGTGAGTCTGGAGGATGGTGTGCAACTATCTCCAGCCTCTTCTGCTTAAAACTGTGGCTTTTGGTAAAAATTAAAATAGACTTTTAAAATCACCTTTCAACTACTGTGTAAGTCAAAGATGATCTTGTAAAAACCCAGAAGGAAAACCAGAAGCTAATGGGATACATAAGAAAATTGGGGTAGATGTTCTGATTAAATCCAAGTCTCGTAGAATCATAGAATCACAGAATCATAGAATCATAGACTGGTCTGGGTTGGAAGGGACCCCAAGGATCATAGAGCTCCAACCCCCCTGCCACAGGCAGGGACACCAACCTCCAGGCCTGGATCTACACAAGGTTGCCCAGGGCCCCATGCAACCCGGCCTTGAACACTTCCAAGGACTGGGCATCCACTACTTCTCTGGGCAGCCTGTTCCAGCACCTCACCACTCTCTCTGTAAAAAACTTCCCCCTAATATCTAATCTAAACCTTCCCTGCTTTAGTCCATTCCCCCTTGTCCTGCCATTATCTACCCTTTTAAAAAATTTATTCCCCTCCTGTTTCTCTGCTCCTTTCAAGGACTGGAAGGCTGCAGCTGATGTGAATCATGCACTGGAAATGAGAGGCAGGACTTCCAAGTGATATTTAATTAAGCAGGAAAAGCAGGACAATGTGATATTATTTAACTTACTCAGAGCAACATAGGTACTTCATGTCGTAGAGATGACTAATCCACAATAAATAGTATAACAATAGTCACTGCATAAATATGTGCCTCCATGCCCTTCAGAAAGTACTAGAGTGACTATATACCTGTGGACCTAAATTTTCCCATCAGATCACAGAATCACAAGGTTGGAAAAGACCTTGGAAGATGATCAAGTCCAACCAATCCCATCCTAAGCAAAAACATATCCCTAAGTACCTCATCTACCCTTTTTTTAACCACATCCAGCCTCCAGTCCAGTGGAACTTCCCCAGTCTGCCAGGATTGCTGATTGATGATGGAAAGGGGCTTGGCAAGCACATCTGACAGCTCTCTCAGCACCCTCAGGTGAATCCCATCCGGCCCCATTGACTTGTGGGTATCTAACTGGCCAAGTAGGTTGCTAACTGTTTCCTCCTCTCAGTCTCTCTGACATGAACAACAGCTCTGTGTGGGAGAGGACACAATCCCAGAATCACAAGGTTAGAAAAGACCTTTAAGATCATTAAGTCCAACTGTTCCTGTCCTATGATAAACCTTATCTCTAAGTACCTCATCTACCCTTTTTTTACCAGCGTTGGTGACTCAACCCCCTCCCTGGGCAGCCTCTTCCAGGCCCTGACAACTCTTTCAGGGAAGAACTTTTCCTAACATCTAATCTAAACCTGACCTGGCACAGATTTGTGCCATTTCCCCTTGTCCTATCTCCTATCACCTGGCTGAAGAGACCATTGCCCATCTCTCTACAACCTCCCTTCAGGTAGTTGTAGGTGGTGATAAGGTCTCCCCTCAGCCTCCTCTTCTCCAGGCTAAACATCCCCAGCTCCGTCAGCCACTCCTCATGTGATCATAAGGGTCTTCACAAACAGGCTGTAACAAGTACAGCAGTTTTCTGCTTAAATGTTAAAATGGTTTAATGCATTTGTTTCCTAATTGTGAAGACTATTCCAGCAAAGACTCCCTGGTTTAAAACTCACCAGGTGCATAAAGCTAAGATTCAGCAGAAAACCTTCCTGGTTCTTGAAGCACTGAAGCCAGAGAGACACTTGCAGCAGGATGGGACCACAGCATTCATTAGCAGTGCTGCCAGCTGAGTGCAGAAAGCTTCATAAAATCCCAGCAGACAGTGATTTACATTCAGGAATGCTATTTATACTAAAGCTTTTTGGAGGATGCAGGTTAAATTTATTCTCTACTCGCTATGCAACAGTGGACTGGGTTTGATGTCAGCAACATCAAGGTCGCTTGGAGCCCATTCACGCCTGACCTTGAGTATCTCCAGGGATGGGGCCTCCTCTAAGAGTCTGGGCAACCTGTTCCAGTGATCTACCAGCTTCACAGTGAAGAACTTTTTCCTAATATCAACCTAAGTCTCCCCTTTTTGAGTTTAAAACTGTTACCCCTTGTCCTATTGCTCCATGCCCTTGGGCACAGTTCTTCCCCAGTTTTTATAGGCACCTTTCAAGTACTAGAAAGCCACTGCAAGGTCCCCACTTATGGAGCCTTCTCTACTCCAGGTTGAACCAGCCCAACTCTCTCAGCCTGTCTCCACAAGAGAGGTGCTCCAGCCCTTTGATCATTTTTAAGGCCCACCTCATAAGGGCATTTCTCATGAGGCTTCCCAGGTACACGGCAACAGTTTTCCATGGAGTTCCTACCTTTTGTGTCAGTGTCACTGATGCAAACACTGCATGGGGTTGGACCCAAGACTCATCCTAAGGACCTCTAGAAGTAACCTTCCTTCAGCTTGGTATTTTCCTTTTTAGCAGTGTCAAGTTTTAAAAACATACAGTGTTTCACTTTTCTAACACTAATTAATAACATTGTGTTATTAATTAAGCAGATTAATACTGATGGATTTAATGAATGAAATTGGGTTTGGAGTGTAATTTTAATAGTAGAGAAATTATTTAATGGTCAGAGAAAGGTGAACATTCAGATGTTGACCAGCATTACATGGAAAGAAATGAGATGGAGGGTGACAGATGGTCAGAAGGAAATTCAGGAAAAGATTTTATGAGCCATCAGACTTTACAAAGGGAGTAATGGTAAAACTAGGGCAGAAAAATATTTAGTAGTCTGGTGCTTATGACCCAGACAGCAAATAAGCACCATGCATCCACTCACTCACTGCCCACCAGTGGGATGGGGAGAGAATCAGAAGAGTGAGAAGCGGTACTAGCCCTGGTCAGAGGATCGATGCATCGCTGGAGACAAGAGGGAAAAGAATAGGGTTCCCTGAAGATGGAAACCCTCTCAGAGCTGCTCCCCTTTCAGTCAGCTAGCCAGCTCCTGGCACTTTTTTCTAAACTACTATTGCTCAGATGTTCAAATATATTACCTTCAGTCTCTAAGCAATCTGAACATGCTTTTATTGCCTTGTTTTCCTACCATTCTTACTTCACTGTTTCCACATTTTATTTTCCCCACAAAGCAGATGGCAAGCCAGAGAAAAGCAGCTTTACCTTACACATTTAGCAACATCTGAATTCCCATGTGCAAAAGCTTCTTCTTTCCTCAACTACCTCCAGGCTGCTAGAGCAAACTGCAGAAGTTGTCAGAGCCAGCTAGACTATACTAGACATTTCCAGGGAATCATATTTGTTATTTATATGTTACAGGTACAAAGCAAGGAAGAACAATATATCTAATGTACATGTACATATAAACAAGTGTCTACTTTGGGGAATGGTAGTGGGAAGGTAGTTAAAACAGTGATATAGATTGCCAAAACATTACCTCAAAATCAATTTAGTATTTTCATTCCAAAGGCAATACTTCATACAGCATTTCCTCATGAAAAGTGAGATGTTTTTGGGTGGGTTTTTTGTTTTGTTTTGGTTTTTTTTGGTTTGGAACAGGCTTTTTTCCTCTCTTGAAAAGAATACAGCACACCTTCCTCAACTAAAGGATTTTCCAGATAAACCCAGACCTCAAATGACAAATTGCTACGCATAAAAACATCCATTCTGTTTAAGCAGTTACATTAAGAGTATAAAATTTGAGATGAGTCTAAACCTTCAATGAAAGACAGCATGGTTCTCCTCCCATAAAATTTTATCTTCCCCAAAAGCACAGTTTAACCCAAAAAAAGAATTTACCTGGGAAATCATTTGCGGAGTAATATCAAGAGAAGTATTAATTAAGGACAGTCTTTGAAATTTGATCTGTGTTCCCTAACTTGGGTTGATTTCCTGTCTTGAAAAACCATTTCTGGGCATCTTTCTCTATTTTTTCTGTCACAGCTAAAATACTTCTGGACAGGGGAGAAGCAATTGACTGACATCGCTGCTTCCTGTGTCAGTTTTAGAGGGATGCTTGGGGAACATGGTCTTCCAACAGGTGAGTTAGAAAACCATGGCCACAAAGAGTAGTCCCAATTTAGTAGCTCCACTAAATAGAAGGATGAGTGGAGCAAGGCTGAAGCCCACAGCTGTTTTTATTAATGGTCTTGATGTTAGCAACTGGAGAATGAACTTAATACATTCACCCATCATATTGAATTAGGGAAGAATGAGTATTCAGAATAATCCTGAGAAACGAATCAGCTACAAACGAGCCAGTTACTAAACCCACTTGGGAATGGTCAGCTGCACAAACACAGAATGGAAAGACAAGTCACTACCCAGTAACTCTGCGTGGAAGACTCCAAGGATTACAGTGGATCACAGCACAAACATAAACTAGGAGATGTTATGCCTTTTTGAAATAGGTGAACATTATATTCCATAAATGAATAGGAGTGCTGTTCGTTGACTCATAAAGGAAACCTTTGGCTCTGCAAGCTTTGGAGAGCCCCTGCAGCAGGAACTCTTATCAGCACAGAGGGACAGCAAAGATTCCAACTTTTCTCAGAAGACTTAACCAAGGTGCACCAAGCATCATTAAGTCAGGTCAAGGTTGGATGGGGCTTTTGGTAACCTGTTCTAGTGGAGGGTGTCCCTGCCCATGGCAGGGGATTGGAACTAGATTGGCTTTGAGGTCCCTTCCAACCCAAACCAGCCTGTGGTTCTGTGATTTTATGTAAGGACATTGGTCTATTTTCATGCATTGGGAGGGATGAGTTTGAGGATAAAGCTTTCATCCCCACTTCCTGTGGACAAATACACATCATAAAGAAGTTTCACTGATTTTCTGCAGCTCTGCAATGCTACTGCTCTCACAGGTAATTTGTGCTCATTTTGGTGGGCCCTTCCTTTTCAAAGTCAACAGCAAAATGGAACCTTATTGCCAGAAAAGCTGTAGTTTCTCACATAAATCTTCAGAAAGTTTCTCCAACACTGCTCAGATGGGTGAGGAGATACTTTGTAAGTAGGTTTGGAGGGGAGAGGAGGTGTCCCTGTGTGTACAAATGGTCTTAGCTGACTGGAAACTGGCTCTGTTCTGTTGTTACCCTTACTAGACAACACACCTAGCTCATACAGTCCAAGATATGTATCCATCACCACATAATTCCCTGCTCAGCTCCAGGTTTCATTCTGTAAACCTCAAAGAAGCAGAAAAGAAGAAACACTCTGACAGACTTTATTACATCTGCCAACTGCGTGTAACATTTCCTATTTATGTAACAACATTTTACTACTAGAAACCAAGATTTTCTTGAAAGCAGAGTTTCATGGGATGTTCAGCTCCATTTACCTTCATTTTCTGCTGCAGGCACAATTAAACCAAGCTCTTGTATTTTGGGTTAAGTCATGGAACATTTTCGCATTAAAACTGAAACTGTATACAAGCTTTTGCTGAAAGCATTGTCAGATCAGTGCTGGGAGATTTTAAATCAGGCAATGCCTATGAAGGGGTGTATGAATAGGTCTTTTGTGGCCCTGTCATTTCCCAGGCACAAAGCCTCTGCAGCCAGCAAAATATTATGGCCGCTCATGTTTTTGCTGTGTGATTTATAACACCGTCCCAAAGCCCTTTGTGAATTTTAAATGCTGTGACCACGTTTGTCAGAAAGGAATGCTTAAGTATAGTATTCCCAGATACTCATGTAGGTTCTTAAATGGAAGCCCTTATCCTGCAAATACTGACACGGAAGCTTTCAGTTAAATACAGGATTGAATTTTGGCAGAATCGGGGCCTAAACAAGCCTCCGTTTCAAAAAATGCCAAAGCCATAGAGCACAGAAGCAGGACTATGTTGCTGAGCCCTGTTGACTTCAATGGGATTACTCACGTGTTTAAAACCCTTGTTGGACCACATCCTTTCTGACACAGAACTGTCTCCTTCTGCCTCAAATGAGATTCAGGCTATTACAGTCACAACGTGCAAACCCGATGTCTGTGCTTAGTTCTGTACATCTGATTCTGGCTGCTGAAGGTACACACACGTAGCTGCCTTTCTTTGATGAAGGCTTAAGTCTAAATGAATGTGTCTGCTCTGGGCAGGAGAAGGTCATGCATTAACAGGCTTTGCTAATTGGCCCCTTTACTCATAGAGCAACTAAGCAAATAAACCCAAAATGGATGTATTTTTGGAACACATTTTATTTATTTTTTTTTATAAATCACCTTAAGAAAAACAATGAGATATCAAAACCAACAATTTTAAAGGCTATGTGTGAGTTTCTATGGGTTAAAAGAGAGTCAGCATTGACTTTATAAGCAAACGCAAGAATGTCTTACAAGGTATAATGCTGCAGAGAACCTTCAACTAGGAAGTGAAGGGACATCTGTTTGGATGCTTCACATCAGAAGATAACCATTCTAAACTCAGTTTAGGAAGCTGTATCTCAGTCAAAGTTAAAGCCCATTTGGCTAGACCACACCTCAGCTGAGCTTCTCAAAAAAGGAGCAGCATATAAGGGAAGGACAGGGTAGCCTTAATCTTCTTTATGCCTGTCTTATTCTCTGGGGACCTCTGGAAACCAGCTGATCCTGGATACAAGCATCAGCCAGAGACTGCTAGGATGGAAAAACGCGATGATGGTGCTCTCCTTCCCCATATCCACATGATAGGAGATCTACACAGAGGCTAAACTGCTTTCAAGGCTGTCACAAATCAAGGCTAGCAAGCCAAGGCTCTACAACCGCGTCGCGAACAATGCGGACTAGTGCAGTGCAAGAGGACTAGAGCAACATGTCATCAAACAACACTTCAGAGTAAAGATCTCAGCCTGGTGCCTGTAACAAAGCCTTCCAGTTTTACAGCTTATTGGAAATGCCAGTCTCCCAGTTCCTCAGCCAACACGTAGTTAGATGTCATCGAAGAGGTCCTCTGGCTCACAAGTGTTTTCCAGCGTTTCAAGAGACATCACATCCAGGGACTGCTCTCCCAGTGTCTTCTCTGGGGCTGGATCAGGTCTGGAAATGTAAAACAAAGAGATACAAAACAAATTTAGATATAAACTACTCCAACATATACGTCACTAAGGTAACACTTTAATAGTGTATTTTGAGCTTTTTGTTAAGGTTACATGTAAGGGAAAAGTGCTTTTTGTAAGACCTAATTACTTGCTGAGATGGAAGTGGAAAAAACAAAGTGATGAAATTCAGCTTATAAATGTCAAGGTTTCGGCTATTTGGTTACAGTTTTTAGGACACTGAGAATGGCCATTTGTTGCAGTTTAGCCCCAGCTGGCATCTGAGCCCCACACAGCCACTCGCTTTCTCGCTCCCGTATGGCTGGATGTGGGAGAGGCTCAGAAGAGAAGAAGTGAGAAGACTCGTGGGCTGAGGCAAGGGCAGTTTAACGGGTAAAGCAAAAGCCAGGCACACAAGCAAAGCAAGATGAGGAATTCAAAGTTGATTTCCCCATGGCAGGCAGGTGTTCAGCCATCCCCAGGACAGCAGGGCTCCGTCACACGGGATGGCTACCTGAGGAGAGGAACGCCATCATTCTGAACATCCTCACTTCCTTCTGCTTCCCCCAGCATTACATGCTGACCATGATGTCATATGCTATGGGATATCCCTTTGGTCAGTTGGGGTCAGCTGTCTGGCTGTGTCCCCTCCCCACTCCTTGTGCACCCCCAGCCCACTCGCTGGTGTAGTGGGGTGAGGAGCAGAAAAGGCCTTGGCTCTGTGTGAGCACTGCTCAGAAGCATCCCTGTATCACCAACACTGTTTCCAGCACAAATCAAAACCACAGCCCCATACCAGCTCCTGTGAAGAAAATTAACTCTAACAGCCAAAACCAGCACATCATTTCACCCACAACTTCCACATGGAGAGCAGGGCAGGGCCGAATAAACGTGGAAAACACACAAAGAATCTGCTCTTCTACTACTGCACAGGATGGTGCTCTGTTAACCACTCTTTATTTTTGACTTGGCTTTTAACCATGTGTCTGTTGTCCATCAAGTTTGACGTGGAGGCATATAAGGAACCACACTGAGATGTCACAAAGGTCCATGCCCTGAAGTTGGCTCTCCCCAAACAGTAGAGCAGGATAAAACAAAGGCTTTGTGAACTTCAAGAGGAGAATTATCGATTGGTGACAAGATATTCCAGGTTGATAGCACGAGCTGCTTTGCAAATAAGATGTAATTTTCTAATCTTGGCTCAGTTTGCTGCAGGGAAATGGTGTAGGAAGCAGGGAACAGACCTAATGTGCTCACAGGATTTTGGACAAGCTGGAGTTTCATAAGGGTTGATGGCTTCATGCCCAGGTATATTCCACTGGAGTAATTCTGACAGAAGGTGAAAAATTTGCATATTCCCGAGGCCGACACATCAGCCACCACCATGGGAAGAACTATCCAGAATTGATGGGATGTGTTACTTTCAAATGCTGCCATATGAGGGCTTAGTGCAGTAAGCCATGCAGAAGCAATCTTAATTTTCAGGCTAATTCAGGCATTTACCTTCAACTGCTCCACGTCAGGGAGCCAACAGAGTTAATGAAATTCAGGGTTTGGTTTTTTTTTTTTTCTTTTTTTCTTTTAAAATTTGGTTTCAAACAGATTCAGGACCAGGTTGTACAGCACTACTACCTAGAAATCTCTAGGGAGCAGAGGGTTTCATAAAAAAATTGCAGTCTTCAAAATGCAACGAGCTTCCTAAGACCTTGGCTGCTGTGTGATTCATAGCCTCTCACACTTCAAGCTCGTCAAGCCCTTGGAGGTTCAGAGCTCTCACTACAATGTTTCCTGCTGTGGACTTGGGGAAAGATTTTCATTCTGAGCTGGAGCCTCTGTGCTCCCAGGGAATCAGCAAAAGTGTGGTAAATGCTGAGTCTGGGATACTGTCACTTCTTAAGAGCTTGCTAGTATTCAGAAGGGTCTCCTCACCACTCTATCCATCACTCCAGTTCTGCAAACCGCTTTAAATTCAATGTACTGGTACATTAAGATTATGATAATTGCTTTCTCTGTAAGTCTAACTAGTTTTCTCTGTGAACTCTTCCAAAGTGCTTTCCCTCAGGCCTGAACAAATTGGGTCCAAGCATTTTTTCCCCTTTTCCTATGCAGTGACATCTAAACAGATGCATCTCATCAAAGGTCACTTGGACTAACTTTGAAACAAACCTACCAGAGTCATAGAATGATAGATTCTTATAATGGTTGGGAAGGACCTCACAGGTCATCTAGTTCCATCCCCTGCCATGGGCAGGAACACCCTCCACTACCCCAGGTTGCCCAAAGGCCCATCCAACCTGATCTTGAACACTGCCAGGGATCCAGGGGCAGCCACAGCTTCTCTGTGCAGCCTGTGCCAGGGCCCCACCCCCCTCACAGGGAAGGATTTTTGCTTCAGATCTGATCTAAATCTACCCACTTTTGGTTTAAACCCATTCACCCTGGTCCTGTCACTCCCTTCCTCTGTGACCAGTCCCTCTCCTGAACAACTCCAACTCTCTCTCAGCCTATCTTCATAGGTGTTCCAGCCCTCTAATCATCTCCATGGCCCTCCTCTGGACCTTTTCCAACAATTCCATGTCTTTCTCATGTTGGAGACTCCAGAACTGGACACAGTACTCCAGGTGGAGCAGCGGGGCAGAATCACCCCCCTTGTACTGCTGGTCACTTTCTTGGCTGCAAGCGTGCATTACTGGCTCATGTTGAGCTTTTCATCAACACCCCCGAGTCCTTCTCCTCAGGGCTGCTCTCAGTCCATTCCCAGCCTGTACCTGTGCTTGGGATTGTCGTGACATATGTGCAGGACCCTGCACTTGGCATTGTTGAATTTCATGTGGTTCACACAGGCCCACCTCTCCAGCCTGTCAAGGTCCCTCTGGATGGCACCCCTTCCCTCCAGCATGTCAACCACACCACACAGCTTGGTGTTGTCAGCAAACTTGCTGACACTTGCACTTGATCCCACTGTCCAGCTCTGGCAAAGATGTTAAAGAGTGCTGGTCCCAGCACCAACCCCTGAGGAATGTCACTTGTCACTGGTCTACACTTGGACATTGAGCCACTGACCACAACTCTTTGAGTATGATTGCCCAGCCAATTCTTTATCCACGGAGGGGTCCATCTGTCAAATCAACGTCTCTCCAATTTAGAGACAAGGATGTCACGCAGGACAGTGTCAGATGCTTTGCAGAAGTCCAGGTAGATGACATCTGTCATTCTTCCCCCATCCACCAGCACTGTAACCCCATTATAGAATGCTACCAAATTTGTTGGGCATGATTTACCCTTAGTGAAGCAATGTTGGCTGTCGCCAATCACCTAATTTTCCATGTGCCTAAGCATACTTTCCAGGAGGATCTGCTCCATGATCCTGCCAGGCATGGAGGGAGACTGACTATAGATTTATAGTTACCCCAGGTCTCCCTTTTTTCCCTTTTTAAAAATGGGGGCTATGTTTCCCCTTTCTAACCATCTGAGTCAGACCCTTAGCCAAAGACCTCAGGTCGGCAGGATCCATGCTGTTCTGATTGCCAGCAATCAGTTGTAACCTTTAAAAAAGCTGAAACAAGCAAAAACCCATAGGTATCTTACCCCAACACAGGGTCATGCTGAAGTTCACTTACTGAGGGTGTGGTGTTCTTTTTCCTCTCTAGGTCTATCTAAAGCATTAGGTCTCCAGTGAGATCATATACAAATCACAGAGTGTGGAGCCACACACTGATTCTTTTAATTAATTCTGAAAGTTCTGATCAGCAAACAAATTAGGCTGTGAAGACCTCTGCACCACCACAGGCTATTTCAGGTGCTAGAAGTCTTTTTCTCAAGCACATGCTCATGTGCCATGTAGATATAGAAGACTAGGCATATAAAAGACTTCTGAGATGCCACATTTGCAGACTTTGGGGTTTCACAGAATCATAGAATGGTCTGGGTTGGAAGGGACCCCAAGGATCATACAGTTCCAAACCCCTGCCACAGGCAGGGCCACCAACCTCCAGGCCTGGAGCTACACAAGGTTGCCCAGGGCCCCATCCAACCTGGCCTTGAACACCTCCAGGGATGGGGCAGCCACCACCTCTCTGGGCAGCCTGTTCCAGCAACTCAGCACTCCCTCTGTAAAAAAACTTCCCCCTAATATTTAATTTAAACCTTCCCTCCTTTAGCTTCAATCCATTCCCCCTTGTCCTACCGTTGTCTACCCTTTTAAAAAGCTGACTCCCCTCCTGTTTCTCTGCTCCCTTCAGGTACTGGCAGGCTGCAATGAGGCCCCCCGCAGCCTTCTCTTCTCCAGGCTGAACCAGCCCAGCTCCCCCAGCCTCTCTTCATAGGGGAGGTATAGGTAATAGGTTTCACCTCTTACAATGTCTTCTGATTTTGAAAGGAAGCCTGACAGTGCTTAAGCAATGTCAACAACTATTCTATCCTTGTTGGCTAAGATAACTGTTTTCAGCACTATACATGAGATCACATCTATAAGCCACTGTTGAGTTTCAACATCACACAGAACTATTAAAGCTTCTGTGTTCTTCTAACAACGTGGTCCTCATGTAATCTCCAAAAGCTGCAATGCCATGCCTGAGAATAAACCCAGCTACACTTGAGAAGTAGGAGCATTAGACTCTTTACATGAGTTAAGTTTTACATGAGTTTAAGTTCATGAGCAACTTAATTTTGGTCGTGAGACTTGATGACTCCTATCTGCATGGCAATTATTCACTGAATGCCAAGAGCTTGCTTTGTGCTGTGAAATTATTTTGGATCTTGGATGCTCACCGAAGCTGCATTACCATATCCTGTGCATAACTGAGTTAATTTCTTTAAATTGCAGTGAGTTGCATAGTCCTCTCTTGCCAAAAAGCCTGTAAGGCAGGCATTCTTCTTGAAAGTTTATTCTTCTGTTGGATCACTTTTTTGAAGTCTTGTCTTTTGGTAAACTTAAACTCCATTAACACATCTGGAGAACTGCTGACTATAAGAGATCATTTCATATTTCCTGACATTTAGTTCAAGCCCTTCATAAATTGAGACAGAAGACCAGATCCACAGCTGGTGTGAATCACTGGAGCACTAATAATGTCAGTGGAGCTCTGCTGACTTACACCAGCTGAGATCCTGGCCCAAGATTTGGAAGAAAGTGGTTACATTACTTGATATTTCTTTCCACAGCTGAGAAAGAGCCTTAAGAAACAGAAGACATGCAACATTTACTACTTAACTGTACAGCACAGAAACTCAAGGCCATGTAGGGTGATGGCTCTGCACAGCTTGGGAGAAAAAGTGACACCTTCCTTTGTGGCAGGACAGATGGATGGCTCCCATTTGTTTCTTGTGATGAATTATTCCCAATTTCACACAGACCCCAGAGAAGATCTGCACAACACCATTCCTGCTGCCACAGATGGACAGTTCCAGGAGACGTTTGTGAAGCACTATGAAGCAGAAAATGATCTTCATGCCTGCTACAAATGACACAATTAAAAAAGCACTTCCCAGTGGCAAAAAAAAAAAAACCCAAAAGATCAAAGAAGTCATAGCTGTGCTGAAAGGAAACCGGGTCAGAGGCTGCAACATCAGCACAACTGCTCATCTTGAGGTATTTCTGCTGGAATGATGAAGGTTCTCCAACGTAGCTATGCTTGCGTAGCCAGCCCAGCATGTTGTGGTTTTTGTTCCTGAGCAACTCTCATGGGACTTGAAAAGATAAATACCCTTGTATATTTACACAACTATAAAAGTTTCCCAAGAAACTTTAGTAATTTAGAATGCACACTTGTGTCCTTGGACCATTGCATTATTTTCCTCATTTTTCAGTGATTACAATAGGCAGTTCTGATGAAAAGCTGGTACTTTCTTAAGAAAGGAGTTTTCATCTCTCCCAGAAGTTGGGTAGCAGTGTTCCAGGACAAGCCTGAATTTTTCAGAGTGTATATCTTTCCTTATCTTCATGCAATGGTTCCTTTTATTTTCACTGATCTGAAAAAAACATGAAGGCTTAATCCCATGAGTAGATCTTAACAGAGGATGTAATCTGATACATATTTCCTTCGATATCATAAAAATAGGTGGCAGCAGCAGCTCATAAACAGAGAGTCAGTAGTTGTTACAGTATTAACATAAGAACAAAGGCGAGGTACCTCAAATGCTGATGAATGCTCATCTTGCCACTGATGGGGCAAAGGCTCAGACCAACATTTATGCTCCAGAGTTGGTACTTTTAGCCCACCCCAAGAAAACAACGTGTGTCTCACAGTATCTTGCTGGACAAAATGTCCTGTGTACAACTAGACAAAGCCATAAAGTGTTGGGTGGGCAACCTGCTGAAGGGTTGGGCCCAGAGGGCCACAGTAAATGGCATTACCTCTGGCTGGTGGCCAGTCACTAGTGGGGTTCCCCAGGGCTCCATCTTAGGCCCAGTGCTTTTTAACATTTTCATAAATAACCTGGACACAGGACTAGAGGGTGTCTCAAGTAAATTTGCAGATGACACCAAACTGGGAGGAGCTGTTGACTTCCTTGAGGGTGGAGAAGCCTTACAGAGAGACCTGGAGAGATCAGAGAGCTGAGCAATCATCAACCACATGAAGTTTAACAAGGGCAAGTGCCAAATTCTGCACCTGGGAAGG
>VZTU01027541.1:4542-17674 GCA_013400835.1 Zapornia atra | reverse complement strand
AGAACAAATTCAACACAACGCTCAAGCTGCAGGACATAAGAAGACCCTTTACAAAACATGCTCAGTTGTACTGATCATACAAAAGACTTGACCGTGCTATGAAATGCTAGGGTTGAAACCAAACAAATCCTGTATCAATACTGCTCTGTGTGCTGCTGCTGAGAGCGATGGGATTATTCTATGTATTACAGTTTGAGCAGCTGAACATCCCTAGTCCCGCCTGTCCCTGATGGAAGGAGAAGCAGCACAGAAAGTCAGATATATCCTTTCTTAAAGCAGTTTTACAAGCCAGTTCATGTGCTATGCTTGCAGGATCCCTCTACCTAAGTGATCTACCTACACTTTCAAAGCCGTCAGAGCTTTGTTTCAAGGTGTCTAGACCATAAAATCTAGGTCCTTCAAGTGCCTGAAGTGCTTCAGAAAGCTGTATGCTTTCCTTACAACAGACCCAGTTCTTTATTATCACTTGAGAACCTCAGGATCAAATGGCAGAGGAGACACATACATGTGCTCTCTGCATATGAACTATGTACGGAAAATACCGCAGGGTTCTTCGTACACTGACCAAAGATGAATTTTTCAATCATGGTACTTCATTCCAGCGGCAACTACTCCTTAATGTTGACAGGGACACCCCTCAGCATAACAACCATCATTACATCAACTGGTCACCCTGATGCCCTCAACAACATCTCAACTTACACTGTGTTCAGCTCATCTGATCTCAAAACATTAAAGTGGGATTTAAAGAGGCATAGAGAGGGAGAATGACGTAACACCAACGGAGAACAAACACGACTTTTGTCTACGTAAATAATTTCTAAGAAAATAATGTGTGTGGCCAGGAGGCAGGATGCCCTGAGAACTAAGAGAAATTTGCCAGAGGCTTCAGTGCTTGCATCTTTCTGTGTATACAATTCCACAGCTATACTGGCTTTCTTGCATGCACAAGCTAATTAGTTTTTCTATTTACATTGTTTTTCCAGAATATACTATTAGATTAGGGGGTCTTTATCTACCTGTAACTGCTTACAAAGGACTATGAAGGGAAACAAGCTTTGTGTAGCTTGCTGGACTGATTATTTCTTGTACAGAAAAACTCTTCCTCATTATTAGCATTTTTGCAGTGCAGTTTTAAATGAAGCAAGAGATGTGGCTTCATTTTTTCCTCTGGAAATATTATTTCACAAGCCAGTAGATATAACTGACAATTTCTTAATATATTGTCCAAGAATCTCTTTTTCATTTCAAGCCATTTTTCTTAATCCCATTTCTCATATTACATTCTCTGCTTCGTGTTGATATCCTTCAAGTCTTACCGAATGTTTCCTTTGTTGTCCTTTAGCCAGCCTGTATGTATTTAACCTAAAGCCGTTCCTCATAAATCCAGGCTCCAAATACCTTTCCCGTGTACGCTGTTCTTCTCTCCCATCTCTCCAGCTGTCAATATCTTTCTGCTAACAAGACCTCAGCATCCCAAGTGACAGGAGACCTCTGCTTATTAGACTAAAATTGAATTGGTCTTTATTGCTGTCAAATCAGTATTCTAAATTCATGCGTAATTTGCTGTCAGCTACTACTTTTTAAGTCTCTTTTGACATCAGCGCTTTCCAAGGCTTCTCTCACTCATAGGAATCTGTGTCTCAGATTATTTTTCCCTTGATAGGCTTGCACTAATTAATGTTTCTAAAATGCTTTTAAAATGGAAAGCACTATATAAATATTAAATATCCTTATCTGTAATGGGAAACATGCTCCATTACCATTGTCACATAAACTTCACATCAACACATTTTATGCACAGTCCTTGGTCATGGGCACTTGATTTCCTAAAAAGCATTACTAACTGAATACATTAATGGGGAATATTTATGTGTAGACTCTGTACACATAAGAGCTGGGGCAGGCATTGTATGTGTTACGCACACAAAATATAGCTCAAACCACTCTGTTGTTTATGTATTTAAATGTAAACAGAAACTGTGTCCAGGTTGTGATTTTGCATACATATTTTACACCGATTTTCACTGTATAAACACTGTCTTACTGAATTATTGACTGCCTAGCAACGTCTGGTGCAGGGAATTGTTCAATACTGAATGAAATTATGCTCAGTAAGTTTAGTGTTAATTACTTTTAAGAAAAAAAACAACCAACCAACAAACAAAAAAACCCAACCCTGTACTTTTCCTAACTAGCATTTACTGTAATTTTTAATGTGCATCATTCCAAGAGCCCTGTTCCACAAATTGTTCTGTACAATTTAGCACCTTTAAACTGCTGGTTATTTAAGAAGACTGCAAACCATCATTATTGCAGATGATATTGTGCAGCATCCACTCCCACCATGGAAGCTGATGTCTCGCAGTGCCCTCAGGGACTCATAGTTCATAGCTTGCGGGTTTATAACACCAAGCACATGCCCAGGGGGCTGATGAGCACTAGGGAGACAAAGGAAGGAAAGTGACCCAGATGATTTGTTAAAGCAGGCATTAAATATGTTGTCAACGTTTGCCTTTTCAAAACGCTGAATTCTTGGTCCTGGTCCAATAAACTACTTACCATAGAAATTAATGGAATTATTCTGAGATTTGAGGGTTAAATTTGTGTTTACACATTTTGTTTGGTGGAGAACTGCACAGTCAGTACCCTCCAGGACTGGCCTGCCATTTAGCCCAGAGGTTTGTTGGTTTTTTTTCTTTGAGTCTACCAACTTTTAATACAGAAAGCTCTGTGACACATTTTCTTCACGCCTCTGTTCACAGGGAGGTGGATGGCATATCGTCACATCCACCTTCATTTTCTTCCAACAAACCTACTTAACTACTGGTCCTGTTGTGAGACACTTTGTCACATTCTGTCTTTATCTGGACTACTGTCCCTCTCCACAGTTCAGATCAAATAAAGAAAACCAGCACTTAATATTCTCGAAGACTACAAGAAAGCCATTCTATCCAACAATCTAGCATTTTATACGACAGCTTATACTTGTTGGCGTGTCCATGGTGATGCTGAGTTCCTGAAGGACAGGTGTGTTCCCACCATTCCTCTCCACAGTGAAGGCTGATGCACCTGTGTCATATTTGCCAGACCACGGTTTCAGATAAACCGCCAGCAGATTGCTTATTTTGGAGATTGTTTAGGCAGAACAGCACACAGCCAACGCACCCGTCATGGCCAAAAAAAGAGTGTGTTTGCCTCCCTTATAAAACACAGAAGGGAGCCCTAAACTCATATAAAATGTCTAGACTCTGGATAAACAGTCACCAAAGCTGGTGCTGCTGCTAGTTACTGAACTGCCATGAAGAAGAAGCCGTAGGTTAGGAGTATGTCAGTCACGTTCAAGGATGTGGAGAGGGTTTAAGATAATCTTTGCCCTCCAGAGATCTGCACAGTCACCCACAGTCCCGATGACACAGGCACAGGAGTGGCTTCCCTGGCTCCACTCACCGGAGTCGACCTTCACAGTAGATCCTCAACCCAGTTCACTTCTCCACTCAAGCACATCACACTTTCCAGTACCCAGCTGGAGCACACAAGGATTCGCAGTACCTCCATCAGTAGTAATAATACTGTTTATCACTGTTAACACCCAGCTCCTCGGTGGCATGACAAAACACAGCTCATGGGGTTACAAAGGCATCCCCCTTGCAGTCACATAATTCACCTGACACTATGATGAATTCAGGACAGTCTGCAGAGACACAAGGGAAACTTACGGTGAATCAACAAAATGTAAAGGAAAAGGGCATCCTTTACTAGATACAGAGAGTTTACTTCAGGAGTTCAGCACCCTTTGCTGTACTTCCACCAGTTAACTTTATCATGCAAGTTCAACCTGCTTTATTTACTACACATTGCTGCAGCACTTTTAGTTGAGGATTACTCTCCATGCATTTTAGTGTGTTAAAGTTGCTTCAGATTTTTCTTCCTGGCACAAAGTATATAAACTATGACAATGTAGTTTTGGAGAGAAAAAAAAAAATTAAAAAATCCTGTATTCTCATGTTCACACAAATAAAATGCACAGTGATTTTTTTTATTTACACTACTATTTGTAATAAAAGAGAACTACAGAGATGATAAGGACTACCACAGTTGGTCTGCAGGAGATTTCTCTGATTATACTATAGAGTCCTCAGCAAGCATTCTGGAAAACTCATATCCATTAAAAAAAAAGTAATAATGCTAGATAAAACAAATGCAGCTATCAGTTATGGTTACCTTCCCAGGTAGTGCCCACCTCCTACTTTCTCTACTGTGGGCAATATTTAAGAAAAAATTCAACCCTAACAAGACGGAGAAGCACCTGTCACTGTGTCCACAAAAAGCGGGTTTAAAGGATGTAGAAATTTGGTCAAAATTAAAATAATTTTCCAAGATTTTTGCCCAGGAATGCTGAAAACCATCAGGAATCCTTGCTTGAGAATGGTTGAGCAATGTTTAAGCAAATTGTCTAGCGGGTGTCTGCGAGAGAAAAGGAATATTCAGAAGAACTAAGGAAAGAAAACCATACTCATTAATACCGGTGACCTAAGCAGAAGCACGAAATGAGCTTTAAAGACACAAAAAGTGAACAAACTCACTGTTTCATTCTGCTCATATTCCAAGTTACAGAGGCATAAACAGATGAATGAATATGGCAGTAAAATGAGTTTGCTTTAACAGCACAGTAAGCTCTTATACGACCAACTCCTCCCCACCACATTTTTTAAGGAATAATTTGTTCCGAGTCAAAAGGCCTGGTATGCCAAGTTTCAGCACAGAATAAAAATTTTTACAGTGGAGTTATAAATTTCTGAAAAGTGGGCTCTATGTACTCACATACACTTAACCATTACAACGGCGGCAGCAGGTGTCACTGCAACAAATGATGTAAAGGTGAATTTAAACATCAGAGAACATACTGAAATGCTTTGGAAACTGCCACAGGTCAGTAACGTGTTATATGAAATTTAAAAAAAAAAAAAGGAAAATGAAAAAAAAGAAAAGAGAAACCCAAATTCCCCTGCCTAACATTTAATTTTTCCCCACACGAGGCAAAGTAAAGAAAACACAGACATGGATTCTTTGTAATTAACAGGACTGTGGTTTTACAGCTAAACGTGGGCCAAGAAGCGAAAAGTTAACAAACCATTAGACAACTTATATATATATATTGCTCTGTATGAGAACTGTGGCGATCTGCAAAATAGCCTAGGATGCATGAGCATGAGGTCAACTGTTTTCAGTAGATAATTGTACGTATAAGCATCTTTACCTCACAGACAAGGCATGCAACATAACACAGGGGCATTCTGGCAGTTTCAAAACAATTATATTTGCCTTCCGTGTTATTTAAACAAGCACAAGGAAGTAAGGCTGCTGATCGCCGTTATGATTTAAATATTGAGAAAGAAAACTGCCCGCGTTTTCCCTCCTCCCCTCTCTTCCACTTTTCCCCAAGTCACCACAGTATCCATAGCAGCTTTAATGTTTACAACACAACGGCCTCTTCCCCCTCCTTGATGTTACAAAGCACTTTAACACCTACTTAGCTTTAAAGCTGGAGGGTTCCTATGGGAGGGCTGGTGCCCTGTTTAGATGCTTTGCTCAGTGCGGGGACCTGAAGGAAAAAGGGAAATGCAACTGCGTGCTCCCCCCTTGGATAGTTCTCCTTTCCCAGGCTGCCCTTCTAGTGAAGTGCTTAATTTGCAAGCTCCTCCTAAGCTCAGAGTTGTACCTGGCAGCATTCAAGTCATATCAATAGCGAGAATCTGACAGAATCACAGAGGGTTAGGAGTTGGATAGGACCTTGAAAGATCATGTAGTCCAACCCCGCTATCAGAGCAGGATCACCCAGACTGAACCACACAGGAACACATCCAGGCATGGTTTGAATGTCTTCAGAGAAGGAGACTCCACTACCTCTCTGGGCAGCCTGTCCCAGTGCTCTGTCACCTTCACAGTAAAAAAGTTTCTCCTTATATTCACATGGAACTTCCTCTGCTCCAGCTTGCACCCGTTGCCCCTTGTCCTGCCGCTGCCATCACTGAGAAGAGCCTGGCTCCATCCTCCTGACTCTCACCCTTTACATATTTATAGACATTAATAAGGTCACAAGTAGGGCTCACTGATCAATATTTTACTCTGCATATTGTAGAGTAAAACAACAAAAAAAGCTTAGCCGAATGATTTACAGCAAGAACAATTTCCACTTTCCAGCCCAAGGCATCCTCTGAGGTTCGCAGGAACCGTAGTGAGCCTGAAGGCTCAACAGGACTGGGCAGCTCTCCTGAACCACATGCTTGATCTGTGCTCTGTAGCAGCACACTGGACACTACACATCTACCTGACAGAGGTGCCTACATGCCACAAGACTGCTTTTCACTGTTACCAGCATCATGTCCTGTACACAACACCAAACAGGTCATCAGAGCGGCAGTTCTGACACACATGACTCATCACAGCAAAAAACAGCACCGAGACTGGACATCAGGGGTTATTAGCCGCATCAGCAAAACCTGATTTGCAAAGCAAAATACATGAGGAGAAGGTCTAAACAGGGGTTTTATGTCTTAGTTTTCTCTTAATGCATTCTATGTGGAGGTCTGGTGTGGGGCTGGAAGCGGGCAGCAGCTGTGATTAAGGCCTGCTGCTTTTTTTCCCCGTTCTTCTCTCAGTTTACCCAGAGCTGCTCAGCACCCTCAGGACAGGGCCATCGGGAACCAAAGGCCTCTTTGTCTCAGGCAGCTTCAACATCCGCAGTGGTAGCTGCTGCTCCTGGCAGCTTGACCTCTCAGCTCAGGAGGATCTTCAGGGAATCGCCCGGTCAAGCTGTGAACACTGCTGGAATAATCAATCTCATCTCCTGTGTCTTAGGAAAAGCAAGCAATCCATAGCTTTCAGCAGCGACGTCCTAAGCAGCTGCCTCTTTCACCTGTGCCTGAAGCTAACTGACATTTAAGCTCTTCCTCTTCTTGAAATGAACATTTTAATCCAAGAAATATGAATATTATTTGCTAGACGTTATTTTTTGTGGGGTTTTTTTTTGCTTCATCATAACAAGCCTGGCGCTGATTCAACAATGCACTTAAGCATGTGCTTAATTTTAAGTAGATGAATAGGCCTGTTGAAAAAATGCTCCAGTTAAGCATAAAATTGATAATGTGCTTCAGTGTTCTGGATTAGGCTTTAATTGCAGGAAAAGTTTAAAGCCATATTGTATAACACTTAAACATCCACCCATAAGCAAGTTTATGCTTTCCCTTGAAAAAAAAAAAGAAATAAAAAGAAGTTATAGTACTGCTCCCTGCAAGAACCAAAGCATAAAGTTTAAGAGCTCTAGGACGAAAACAATACTATCTTGCAATGTGATTGATATACTGTAAAAAATGATCAGTAATTTTTTCTGCTAATCTTTGCTGTCAGAGAAATAAGGGTTTTTTTGAGGGATTTTTTTTTTTTTAACCAGTGTCCGTAAGTCAGACTGTTAGTTAAAGAAATACCAGTACAGTTAGGGTCTTTTTTTACTAACTTTGTTCGGTTTTCAAATCCCACATGCAGTAATTCATGCAATCACAATTCCAGACCACCCTGACGTCACCACCTCTTACAGGAGGCCTAATTTTTTTTTTTTTAAAGTGCAAAATTATAATTCCTTAAATCACTACCCTCACCAACCTACTCAGAACATGAAAAGCAGTATTTTAGTTATATTGTGAAGCATCCCAAATAAATACTTTAAATGTCAAAGAAGCAGCACAAACATGAAGGTGGAATATGTGGGCCTGTCTTCCCTCCTTATGAACAAAGCATCTACCAGGATAAATTCAGGAAGAAAGGAGATTTGTCCTGTTCTGAGAAGTACCGTTTTATTCCAGGTTAATGCCTTCCATGGTGAATTTCATCTATCCTTGTGAAGTGACAGACAAAAAAGTCTTGAAGAAATCTTAAGCTAGATGTGGAAATCTGAAGCACTTTGGTGCTTCAGTCACATCACGTAACAAGACAAGCCCAGGGCTGTGCAGAATGGAGACGTCTTTGCAAGGGAGACTTTCTGGATAGGCAGACAATCTCTAATGTGGATTAGGGATAAATACAAATGCAAACTATGGATGACAAAGGACAAACTCTGGCACTAGGATGAATAAATATGAATTGGTCATGAAAGACCAAGGATACAACTGAAATCAGAGAACAAGCAGGACTGTGAAGTTCTCAAATTAGGGAAGATGATTCGTATTCAGACCTAGCCTCCAGCTGCCTTAAAGCCACTGGTTCTTAGTGCAGATTAAAATTACACATCTCATTTCTGATCAGGTCCTGAGCAAGGCGCATCAGGCCCATCGTTTGTGCCAGTTACAGGAAAATATTTATGGGCTACTTGATAGGAAAAGCACACAGCAAGAGGAAGGGATAAAAAGGCCAGAAGACATTTCTCTCTGCAGCTGTCAGTAGGAGGCTGCACACCAAAAAAAAAACCAACAAAAAAACCAACCCAGAAACGCTCCAAGAAGTTTTTGCAGTGCTTTTTTTCCTCCAGAGACATGGATACAATGATACCTATTCAGTAGCTTGCGCCTCAGAAAACAGAATTATGCTTCTCTACTTCTGTGTGCGGTTCTCTGTTCACATACATTGTCAAACAGCAAACGAGACTGGAGGGGGGGTAGAACAGAGTTTCTCTAACAAAGAATTTCATCTACTGGGACTCCCAACATGTTAGAAATGCCAAAACTTTTATTCATAGCATCTATGTAGTAAGACTTCTCAAAAGATGAAGAAAAATATTTTATCAGCCAGAATCAATACTGGACCTTCTCATCAAACACTGCAGCGTTTTATTCCTACAGGGCTGTCTGAGAGCTATTGTTTGCAACCACTGTCGTCACATAAATCAATTTTTTTTTTTATTATTAATAGGAAGAATTTTCCTTGCAGTTGTAGTGGAACAGCGTTCACGCATCGATCTCTCCTAAAGCAGTTCCAGTACAGTAATGCAGCTACCCTGCATGGACATCTCTGCAAACAAAGTCCCCATGAGTTATATTAGAAACACCCAACATTTGTACTTATGGCCGTGCCTCTCAACCATTTGATTTCTCTCCCCCATATTACAAAAGCCTTTTCAGCGGCACTTCAGTATGGGTGACACAGAATCACAGAATGGTCTGGGTTGGAAGGGACCCCAAGGATCACAGAGCTCCAACCCCCCTGCCACAGGCAGGACCACCAACCTCCAGTCTGGATTTACACAAGGTTGCCCAGGGCCCATCCAACCTGGCCTGCAACACCCCCAGGGACGGGGCATGCCACTGTGCTAGTCTTCTTTCTTTCACCGAGAGCAGTGCATTGGATGCTTCCAATCCAAGCAGGGCGCCACAAAACACTGCCCAGGGTAAGAGAGAAGCAACCCATTGAGATTTGTTAGCCCGTGCTAAAGAATTTTTACAGTGCATGTCAAATACAATACATTGGTGCAAAACGCCCTGACTGTAAAACAACTTCATCCACTGATTATTTTAAAATTCAAGCGGGTATATCATTTTGCCCCTCAAAAATCCCCCAACATGCTAAAAAAACCGATCAGGTTACAGGGAGCAAAGATACTATCATGTAGGTATCATTCAGATTAAACAAATAAAAATCACAATAGGTTATTTATTACAATTTTACTTAATGATTTTTGTCTCTTTTGAATTGAACATGCTTTATGCCAGACGTGATTGCCCTCCGATGATGTCAAAATGACAAGCTGTTGCAGTCAGAGAGCGATGAAGAAGACATCCCACTACTTTCTGTGCCCATGAAGAAAACAGCCCGGGTTTTGACACAGCCACATGGCTGGTTGAGTTAAACTGAACCATGACCATGGAGAAGGGTATCATCTCTGACACTGCATCAGGTGCCACAGCAAAAGCACAGTCACTGCAGAACAAGAGCACTACAGCTGGCTGTTTTGCTTGACAGAGTATAAAATCAGAGCATGGGGACAAAGGGAAGGACAATAAATTAGAGTGACACCATTAGTCACAGTATCATGTTTCGTTAATGTTATGGCTTGCATGGCTGAGTAATTTTCATGCAAATAAGAAGGATTAACATCTTAATTTCATCCTGAGTCAAGTCGCTGATTTATCTTTACATTGGTGTCCTTCCACCATTCCCTTCAATAAACTGTACATGTGGGAGTGAATTGTGGGGAAAAGCGAGTTTAATAAAGGTTGGGTCGCATGATGTAGAGCATTATTTTCTCTGATTTAGGCCAAACAAAGTAATGTGTAATGCAATGATTAGACATAGCAATGTTCATGCATGCTACACCTGAAAGTAACAAAAGAGTTGCAGGAATATTCAACACAACTGCAGAAAGCCAAGACAGTTATTGTACTGCAACCAAAAGACTCACCCTACTGTATGACTTCAGCAGGAGTATTCAAAAGATGCTTCAAATTTATCATCACCACTCTACAGCCAAATGGAAATAAGATACTAGAGCTTAATCATGTCTGGCAATTGATGAGAATTTTGAGAATGATACTTTAAGGGTCTGATTTGACAAACAAATAGATTTTCAGCTTTGCACAGAAACCATATTGTATCAATGAAGTAAATTCTGTGCAAAACAGTTTGCCTGTCTTTGGACTTGGCAGTGATTTCAAAATTTCAAAGCAATATGGCTTTAGGTGTATGAAGCAACTTGTGAACTGCTCTCCAACATTTTTTTCAGCTAAGTGACAACTACCAAAAAACCCTAAACCACAAAAACCCAACAATTTTTCCTACGTAACCATTGAAAGTAAACATTCAGGCTGGACTAATTCACTTTTCCCTTTGGCCCTACCTGAAAAAAAAAAAAGAATTGGTATAGATCTGAAAGATAAATTAATTGAATTGACAGCCTTTATATGAAGCAAAAGTTTTTTGGGATGCGATAATGAGTTGAGTTTTCCATACTTGGCTGCAGTGATATTCAGATGCCTGATTGTGAAAACGGGAAATTGCACAGAATACATAAAGGCTGATCACAAATAGTTTGCCATGGATGTGTAAATGTACCACCTCAACTGTGCATCCCACATTGACAAAAGCTCTTTGCAGCACTGCCATAATTTTCTTCTTGATTTACAGACAGTGAGTTTACATGAAGTCAGATTAAAAGAGTCATTCTTCCAAATGGGTTCTTTTATTTATTTATTTTTTTAATAGTTCTGCAGTGGTACAAAATTCTTCCCTTACTTGGCAATGCCATTGTGCTTCTTTTCTCACCATTTCTATCCTTGGGCATTAAGTTTGCTTTGGTTTGAAGCTTTGCTTTGCTTACATCTGAAAGTTCTCCATCTCACAATGAAGTCCAGGGTTTAATTTCTCTGAGCTGTAACACATAAGCTCTTCTGAAATTAATTCATCTGCTGTCTGAAGCCTTCACTGAAACTTTAATTCATCTCCTGTCTTTGGCTTTCTGTAGTTGTTTTCACTCGTTTCGTTTTTGTAGTACATAGACCAGATTTAGTTGCAACACTTTTGTGGTCAGCAAGGAAAGGCTTTACTGAGGAGGAAGATGAGTATGTGGTAGTTACAGAAGTTCTTGTTCTTCCCTCTACACTCTGACATCCCTCACAAATGTATTGCAGCACTAGCTGTTCCTATATAACAACTGCACGATTGTGAGAGTTTCTAGCAGAAAACAATTACAAATTTTCTTGTATTTCAGTTTCTGGTAAGTAGAAAGCCAGTAGGGAAGACATTTCCAAATTTGTTCACATGTATTGGGAAAGTACTACTAATGTTAAGATAATATGGCAGATTTTTCATTTTGAGAATATGAACAATTGAGAAATCTACAGAGTTAAGCTGGTATCTTTCCGTAAAGTGACCTGGTAGGATAAGTTGTAAAACACAGGTTTGACATTCCAAGAGGGATAATTTTCTGCATTACATAAAGTAAAAAAAACCATCAAACTACAAAACAGCCTTTCCTGTGTGTAAGGAAATTCATCCCTTATGCTACTATTTAACATCCCTTATGAGCTAAAATGATAAAATACAATTTCAAAAGATCATTATAATTTCTCGCATCCTTCCCTTTCCAGTGTTGTATTCTATACCTCTCTGTATGCATCTTAATTCAAGACTGAATCTTGCAAATATTTACTCCCAGGTGTAACGCTTACTACACTGAGGTGTCCCATTGAAGTCTGAGGAGACTGTTAAAGAGAAGAGTATCCCAGGAAACTGGTGTAGACTGAAGAATGTAGACAGGGTGTTTAGAGGGTGCCGCACAGTGAATACGAAAACAGCCTGATAGGGTGGTTTTGTGGAGTCTTCCCTAGCAGTAGTGGTAGACTTTTATGAACTGAGAGGCAAATTCAATGTTAGTTCAAAATACATCAGCCTTCTTCAAGAAACTCAGCTCTACATGTCTAAGAGAAAAATAGAAATGCCTATTGTTACTGTATTCCTACTGTCTACCATTCACAGGCTCTTTAACGTAAACATATTACTTATTCAACTACTATTATACTCTTCTACACTACACTACACTTCTGAAGCAACCATGTTTACCCATAAAAATAAATACAGGATAAAGGGGGATATTCTCACATTTTTACTACAGAGACTTCACAACAACCAGCTCTGAGGTCTCTTGCAGCACGGATTTCAGATGGCTAGGTGAGAAAATACGTGGGTTTTACTTTCATATGCTTAGTGTCTACCGTGAACCCAGTTTAACCATCAGCAACACAAGAACAATAAAAAATACTCTCAGGTCTCACTGACATCACAGAATCGTAGGGGTTGGAAGGGACCTTAAGAGATCATCGAGTCCAACACCCCTGGCAAAGCAGCTCCCCAGCTCATATTACATAGATAGGCATCCAGACAAGACTTGAATATCTCCAGAGAAGGAAACTCCACCACCTCCCTGGGCAGCCTATTCCACTGCTCCATCGCCCTCACTGTGAAAAAGTTCTTCCGCATGTTGGTACAGAACTTCCTGTGCTCCAGTTTACAGCCATTGCCCCTTGTCCTGTCTCCACAGACCACTGAAAAGGGGCTGGCCAATTCTCCCTGCATCCCATGTCTAAGATATTTATAAACACTAATTAGGTCCCCCGTAAGTCTTTTCTCCAGACTAAACAGTCCCAGC
>VZTU01027540.1:7561-31535 GCA_013400835.1 Zapornia atra | reverse complement strand
TAAGAATCACAGAATTTAGGTCAGAAAAGACCTCTGGAATTCAACAACTCTGGCCATCTGCTCTGAGGAGGGCTAATCAGACCAGGTTATTCAGGGACATACCAAGTGGGATCTGGAATACCCAGAAGGATATAAATTCCACTATGTCTCTATGGAGCCTGCGTTTGACAGTTCTCATAGTAAAACTACCCCAAAAACAAACCTATGCCCTCCACCCAACATCCTAATATCCTGTTGGAATTTCCTATATCTATCGATTGACTCTTTTCCTTTTGCACTTACTGCCAAGAAGTGTCTAGTTCTGTCTTCTCTGTACCACCATTCAGGTAGCTATAGACAGCAATAAGTCCCCACAAAACCTTTTCTCCTCCAGGCTCCAGTTTTGTCCACCAAGCTTTAGAGCCAACTGATCACTGCTGGGGAACAAGATGGTCTGCTTTGCTGAGGAACCTTCCTACTCACTATTTGTGGAGAAACTGTGATTTCCAGAAACCCTTTCTGTTGACCTTTATTGATTGTTCTGTATGGTTACTGGGTGGATGTGCAGAACAATTTAAAATGTCCCTACTTACTACCCAGTTCTTGGACTGTGAAGGAAACATGATGCTTTGCAATGATAACTCTGTCTAAAATTGTAGTATAATCACATTGGTTTCATATTTGAAACTGTCTCTTGTAGCCAAACTAACATAGCCATTAATGATAATGCTTCTTTGGCACCATCTTCAGCGAGCATTTAAAACCTACTTCACAGTTTCACATGAAAAAGAACTACCATAAACAGTGGCTTGATTAAGAGCTCTTTTAGAAGTTCAGAAGGAGTAAAAATTCCCAAGATGCCTGTAACATGACTAAGAAGCAGTAATGCTCACTCTAAATCATTTTGGCCAGTAGACTGATTATCAGTCTAATATTAGCTGGTTCTACAAAAGCGTCTGCGCTCAAAGCATAAGTAAGAAATAAATACTGATTTTAAAATATTTATATTTATTTTGGTCTAGCACTGGCATCATTGTCCTATGCTCTACTATGACTACATGGAAAGACTAATTGTTCTAACTGCCCAAGAGGAGATAACACCTTGCACTTAGATGAATGTGTCAGAATCAAAGGATGGGAAAGTTACACGTAGTTTAGGTGTTAGTTGAGGTACTCTGCACTGTCGCTGCATGGCATCTGATTGCCTTTGCAGAATTTTGTGGCTGTCCCCTAAAACCTGTATCATATATACTGGCAGCAGGTAAATGCTCAGTATATCCCAAGATTATTTCACATGACTCAGGGTACTTACATTTAGGTAGGTGCTCCCCACCTACTTAATCTGTCCTGAACAAACTGAGGAGGTTGCACCTTGTGTAACATGAATGTATTTGCATTTAACACTCTAACAAAACAGCAGAAAAGCTGTCATTTTAAAGATAGGATTCTTTTGACATTTCAGCAGTGGTATTCAGCTACACATTAGGACACTTAAATATTTTTTTCCTACATGTACATGCCTCCCTTTCAGCTGTTCATTATACACAGACAACAGAATTTAGAAAGCTATACCACTCTCCTGGACTAGATATTAAGGTATATGAAGCAACCTGTACAAACCACAAGTGGTTAGGAGTCTGAGGAGTGAAACAAACGTTTTGGGAGAGCAGCTCACCTGAACTCTCTTAAATGCCACTTCTGAAATGAGTTGACTGGCCATCTGGATGGTACCTGTTTCTCTCTATTACCTGTAAATGATAGACCAGTTAAGAAACAGATGAGTAACTTTTGGGCAGCTAAACCAAAATTAATTCAATTTCTGGAGCAATTCAGTTAAATTCAGTAGTGCAGGAAACAGGCCTTAGGGCTAAATCTATGACCATCTTTTTGGCTCTTTAAAGGAGAAGAAATTCTCTAATAATAATCCTTTGGAGTATATGAACGCTTCAAATGGATAAATGTGCATTAAAAGCCATGTCACATGAGGCCTATGAAAGTGCAAGAAACAATTTTGTGCTATCAATAACTCCACAAAACCCTATGCAACAGCAATTAATTAGTGAACAGGACCATAATGTGCTTTTAAAGTCATAATAACATGATAATAAGCAGCAACACTAATAGGTTCTTTTTGACAAGTGAATTATTCTTACTGGTCATAGGAACATACATGCATTAAGAAAGAATATATTCAAATATGCACCAAATTTAATTTAGTCCCTTAACACAGTTGAAACCAAAACCTCCAGTTTCCTTATGCAGTGTTTCCTTTGAAATGCATAACTCAGTCACTACCTCAAACAAACTGATTTTCCTGTGTTTAATGTTTGTAAATTTGGGCTAAACAACACTTCACTGACTTGAGTTAAACTGGTGGTTAATGAGTTGTAAAGTGGAACTGTAAAAATATAAAGACTGGGCGTTATCTTTAGTTACTCAGACTCTCTGTACAATCTTTGATAAAAGCCAAAACAAAACAAGGAATGTACAGAAGGTAACCTGCTTCATGCTTTGCAAACTAACTGAATTATTTTAGATGAGTGAACAATTGCAGATGTCTATTTCTCTGTATGGACCAAAACAGTCTGAGGGTAGCTAATGTAGAAAAGTAAATGCAGGTGTCTAAAGCTGAGTAAGATATTTCCATCAACTAATTTACATAAGGTCTCACATGCTCAGAGAAGCTAATTATCAACTTCCCTCTGAAACAGTAAAGAATTATAATGAGGAAAGGTTCAGCTGCAAATATAAACTGGAGAGAAGTCCAAGTTCAGGTTCACACATATGGCTCTCCTCTGGAAAGATCCCTGGCCCAGGTTTGTGACCAATGCCAGCAGCATGGCAGCACTGCACAGACCAAGAGGACCTTGAGGCAGAGCAGTTTGGATTGCCACCAGCAGAGGTGAGAGGTACATATGTGAACCAGAGACTCCTCTTTCATGCCATAAGACACACCTTCAATATGCGACTGAGGACAGATTTATGACCTTCTTCACTGTCTGCAGGATAAGTCAGAACTGTCTGAACCCAGAATCTGTAAAGCATTAAGGTAGCAGGATGAGGCAAACCAAAACCTTTCATATCCCAGCCACAGAACCATAGAATCTGAGCTGTTTGGGTCAGTTTCAAGAAGAGAAAACTGAGGGGGGGTCTTGTCAATGCTTATAAATACTTGAGGAGTTGAGTTCAGGAGGATGGGGTCAGTCATTTTCAGTGGTGCCCACAGGACAAGAGACCATGGGCACAAACTTGAATACAGGAAGCTCTACCTAAACATGAGGAGGAATGTCTTTGCTGTGAGGGTGACAGAGCCCTGAAACAGTCCGCTCAGAGAGGGTGTGAAGTCTCCTTCTCTGGAGATATTCAAAACCCACCTGGACACTGTTCTGTGCAGCCTGCTTGAGGTGATTCTGCTCTGGCAAGGGTGTTGGACTAGATGATCTCCAGAGGTTCCTGCTGACCCTGACCAGTCTGTGATTCTGTAATACAAAGAGACATTTAATGACCATCTAGTCCAAATCCCCTGGGACATCTTTCACTAGATCAGGTGGTTCATTAGCTCAGAGTTGCATCCCTGACTTGCTCTTACCTTGTCTAGGTAGTAAGGGAAAATATCTTTCATCTGGACTTTCTTAATACCCCAGCTGCTGCTTCCAAACTCCTTTCATACAACCCAACTGTTTTATTGAGTTTTCAGAACCATTTTTTTTAAAATGTTGACCCCTCCATGTAGCCACTCTCCCATTGAGTTCAGATCTTCAGGATGCAAAAATCAATAAGCCTTCTCTTTGACTGAAAAAAAGACATTTTACTCCTGTGGAATAAGATCAGACCCAAAGTGCTTACTTAACTCAGAACATTAACGTCAAAGAACAGGATGTTTAATTCATAATGGTTGTCAAGTACTCAAAAAGCTTCAGGTGGAATGCAGGGAGAAGTGCAGTGCTTTAGTCTTGTAGATAAGCTCTGCTTTCCTTCAGATGTTTGCAAATATTTCTGAACTTTAAATAAACTGCAGTGAATTTCAAGTATTCAGCAGGCCCTCAAAGCAAGGCACATTTTTATATGGGCTTCAAGTTTAGTGGAAATACATTGAATAAAGATAGGTGAATGCATAGTGTACTCACTCTTTACCTTCATAATCAGCACGCTAAAAGTGTCTGTCATATTAAAAAAAACTCTTATGTTTTCAATGAATCTATTCTGGAGATAAAAATCTGAAGTGTCTATTAAGATAATCAGTTTTCCTTAGCAATCTTTTACTAGTGATCATTAGTGAAAGCTAATAATCATAAAATATCATCTACAGATCTCAGTCCTTCACCTACAGCTTTCTTCATGATAAAATTTAGGATTCTGCTTTAACCCTATCATATGATTGATAGTATATTTAGGTAAAGCATTTATTTCTTATGCATGTTGGAATTGCTTAGCTCTCCTTATTGCCATTGCCAAGTGAAAATCTTGGAAAGACATAGGATACAGTTTAATGGAACTGTAAGACCGGAGATTTGTCTGGGTGATCCTTCAACTTAGCTTGCAGACTGCTACTCAGAAACAAACTGAATCTTGAAAACTTGAAAAAAATCAGCTCATGAAGTGATATAGTTTGTAGTCACTTGCCATGATGATAACAATTATAATAGATGTGTCCTGAAATTATATTTTTTTTTTCTTCCTAAAGAGTATGAATTGTCATTTAACTGAGATTCTCCATCCCTGCTTTCTATTTGTAAACCTTCTGACATTCCTCTCAGAGAGCAGAATCTACCCTGGCATCTAATTCCTCAGAAAGCTTTTGTCAGTACAGCTCCTTCCTACTTTTTTTCTTTCCTTGCAGTTTCTCAGTATCCCTGGAGACAGGGATACAGCTGGCTGCTAAAGCGACCAAACTGAAAGGACAAGATACAAGCAAGAAATACCACAGCAACTCTGGACAATTATGTTAGTGAGAATCAAATTTTGGAAAGACAACAGGAAAACTGTTAACTCATAAGAGCCAACGTAGCACCAAACAACATCAACCACAGAATAGGTGGACTGATTACTCAAATTAGGAGCTAAATTTTTATTTTTCATAATTTAATTGTAATTAATCCCTTATATACCTTACCTCTCTTTGGCTGGATTGTAATTAGTTCTTGGCTTGTTGTCTATCTGAGGGACACTTGTATGTGTCTATTTATCCCAGTTCCTCTGCGATAAACATCATGCTGCTAGCTCTTCTTTCACAGCATGTTGAGCAGCTAACTGGGCAGCAAGTGAGTTTATAGTGAAACATTCAGAGACTCTGTTGATCAGTTTTCTACATCTACGCCAAGATGAGAAAATCCTAGAAATCCCTAGAAATCCTGATGATGCTGATCAGTCCTCTACTGACTTAATGAATCCACTGTACAGATATCTGAGAGAGGGACGTCTACTTGCAGTTAGGTGAATCCCAGTCTTGATGTAGTATTGTAGAAATAATGAATGAACTGGATCTTCATCAATAAACATTGGTAGAGGTATCAGGAGCAGGCTTTCAGCAGATGCATGGTAGAAAGCTGACACATGATTCAGAATATACTATGGATGGTATTCAGCCTTGTGAAGATGTGAAGAGTGGCAGTGTTCTCTGGAAAAATAAAAACAACCTTCTACAAGCTCAAAAAATTATTATAGCTGTATTATGTTTGATGTCATGCATTTCCCTGGTCTTGCTTGCATAACCTTTGGGCACAGTTGCTAGATTTAGGAGCACAGCAATATTTAATAGTATGTTAGATGGGCAATCCTTTCGGACAGATGCTTCATCTACGAAGAGAACAGGTTCATCTTATTTGTGTCAATACATACAAAGAGCTAAATTTTTCCTCACTAAGGAAGCATGTGTATGCTACACTTGTTCCCATGTCTCATTTTGCCACTAACCAACACTTGCTTGTGTTAGTTATCTTGATGAATACAATTATTAATAGTAAGTAAGAAGTAATATTTAAAGCATACATATTGGCATCTTCAACAGCCTAAGTTGGCAGGGCAACACGACTATGTGAAAGCTATTGATCCACAGTACCTTTAAAAATAAATATGCAGTTAGCATCGCTTGATTTTAAAAATATTTTTTTAAAATAAGGTTTAGTTTTAAAATTTATAATTAAAGTATGTAATTTTGTTGATGTATTTTAATCTTTCATCTTGAACATGAATAAAAAATGAAGCAGCAAGCTACTGAGCACTGCTACTGGAAAAAAAACCCAGCTTGAAGGCAACAGTAGAGCTTTTTGATCTTATTCCATGTTCATACACAGAGGGGGAAGAAATTGGTTAAATCTACTATCTTCCCCTAATATGCTGTTCTCCATACAGCTGGTGAGACAGGTCTTGGACTGCAGAATAAGTTAAAACTATGGCTGCTGTTGGTCTGGGAAAAGGAGATGAACAAAAGGCTTGTATATCTCCATTGCTTGTGAAGTAGGGTTTAGGCAAAGCTATTCTTCCATAGACTGGTCTTTTTCCATGTACATTTCTCAAAGGATTCAGGCATGACCAGCAAGGAAAAATAACATCATAGCTTATTTATTAATTTTTGTTAATTTGTTCACTAATTATTAAATTATAGCCACTGGAAAAAAGTAGTTACCTTTAGAGCTGATTTGCTCGAGTTCTCCACAATTACTTGTAAGACAAGTAATTGTCTTATTTGCCTTCTCAAAAAAAACCCCATATATTTGCTTCCCTGAATCTAAACTGAGTTTAAAAATTGACGTTTACTTTTTAAATTCTTAAATTCAGAATAAATGGATTCCATCCTACATGTCCCATATTAAGGATACTGAGATCAAGAGTTGTGACAACTTCCAGACAGCTTCAAAGTGAAAGAAGAACATAGTAGGTGTTATAACACAGCACTGAATTTTCAGTTAGCAAAGTAATTGACTTTCCTCCACTCAGTAGTCAAGCAGGAAGTCATTAGTCAGTGCCTGGAAAGTCACTGACTGGTTCAACCCAACCTCAATGAGCACCTTGTAGAGGCAGAAGTGTGAACAACAGTGAGAAGGGCCAGGCTATAAGGCTGAGTTCAAGATTTTGTCTTTCACTGGATTTCAGATGAATAAGGTTCACCTCTCTGTTGGCTTGACTCATCAGCCTGGTGGTAGTGTCTCAAGGTAAAAATAGAAATGGTGATGATGTCACCAGAGACCTGAAGCTGCCCACATTGATGGTGATAAATAAGTCCTGCCTACTACATCACAAAACCTTTGGGAGAAGCAGAAGACAGCTCTCCATTAATTCAATGCCTGAAACCTTAATTCTGCTTTAAGTCAAGCATCACCTCAAAAAAAGTTAATTTCTTGCAGGTGCCTCTCCTCTCTTTAACCCTGGTAAGGATTTTTCACAGGAATCCCTGTCCCAGAGTCAGCCTCAGCCTTACCTACCTCACCTGGCAAACCCGCTCCCCACACCCCAGTATCTAAGCCCTAGTGCCCACCACTTGTGCAACTAAGAAAAACAAATTTCTAGCAGATGTTGAAGATACTTTTGGACTGACCTACTAACTGCAAGTATGTGCAGATTTGGTTATTTTTTGCCTTGTCACACAGCAATGAAAGGAATGGAAAGAAAAGGGATTGAATCTGATTCCTGTACTAGTTGTTCAAGCACGAACATAAACAACAGAAATAATGTCAGTGATTGTCTTTCCCAGTTGTGGAAGGAAAGGTTAAAAATAGGAAGGTCTAGTGCTAATTTAGTGTGTAGAGCAGAGCTTCTAAGACTCACCAAGGAAGATTGACACAGAGAATAGCTGTGGACCGCCACCATGCTTCAGAAAAAAAAAAAAGAGGTAACTTTCAAAATCAACATTTTGGTTTATTAGAGGTAAAAACTGTAATTTTCAGGCACTGATCCTGAAATTATGCTCCCACATCTTAGAGCTTCTCAGAAGCATTCTCTTCTTATTTCTTTATGAGGATGTAGCATACAAGGCATTTTGATGTAGTGCTTCTGTGTAAAACCCATTACCTTCCTGCTGAATATGATGAGTAGTCTTGAAACAGATGGAAGGAAAATCATCTTTGTGTTTCCATGTTCCCATCGACTGCTCTGATGGAGGAAAATTCTTCAGTGCTCATCTGTGTGATTCTTTTGAGATCAGGAAAGATTAAATGAAGAGTCACATGAAAAATATAAGGAAATATGCATTAGCAAAATAACTTAAAAACTTCTCCCTGGCATTAGGGGTTACCACAAACTTTTGTTTGGCAAGGAAACTTCACATTAGAGGAATAATGACCTCTGTCTCAAAATCAGTTAAAACATTCAGTTGCAGCCTACAGGCACTTAAGAAACTGGGTTTTTTTTCTGTACTGTTCCCGTGTTTGCTGGTTTTCCAGTTGGCAGCTGCAACCTATAAATAGCTGGAAAGATGATTAGTCTGAACAGTGAGACTAAATGATTCACAAATGAAATAATTACACTGCATCTGTGCAGAGCTCTGCAACTGAACTCGTAACACTGTGCTTGTTTGATACAGAAGGGGAAGAACCGAAGATTAAGATCAAGACCTGTTTTACATCATTGTTCTGAGCTTGCTAAAGAAGTATTTCATACTGCATGGTTACTGGCTTTAAGGATCTGATCCAAAGCCCGTTGTCTTCTAAAAAGCTCAGGACTTAGTTCTGCATTCTCCTACCAGCACGTCTTTCATGTGTGTTTGTAGAAATTCAGCTGTGGGCAGCGATAGAGTAATTTGGTTTCATCAGATGGAAAATCCAATCTCTTCATGCACTGTTCATACAGCATCCTGTCTTTCAAATAATATTATTGTTGGCTTTGCTTAGTAAGCCAAGTCAGAAAAAACCCAAAATGTTCTTGGTTTTGCACACTGACTCTTGTATTGATTTGTCTTGTGTGGTTTGTAAAACATGCTCTCTTTCACTGGTTCCCAGGATTACCCCACTGCAGGAAGTGATATCCTATTGCAACTGCATCTCCACATTGCTGTAGAATGTCTCCACTTGGCTTTTCAACATCTTTTCTCTCTGCATTCTGAAGTTCCATGACAAGTTTTAATATCAATTGCACACTCACAAAGCTCTTTACATGAAAAATAAATAAATAAATAGATAGATAAATAAATAAAGAGGAAAATAAAAGAATTTACAAGATCAGGATCACCCTACTTGAAAAGCTGAGCCAAGTATGCACTGAAGTGTACTTATTTGGCTGCATTATAAATAAAGACAGAGTTATTGTGAGATGAGGTGATCTTCATCAAACTCACAATCATTCAGAATTGCCATCAGAGGTTATTAAATTCCTCTATCAGAAGTTATTAAATTCTTCTATGCACTATTAAATTCCACTGCTACTCCATGTGGTCTTACCTCAGTGAGTTTCAGAGGTTTCTAGTACATCTAAATTCAAGACAAAATCTCAATTTAGCCACAGAAGAAATAACAAGTTGTAACACGTGAAAATCTGTATCACGGTGATGCTTTCCTCCTCCTATCTATCTCTGGAACTACGAACAAGCTGTGGATCTATGAAGGGCCTAGCATCTGTGTGTATCAGTCCTTGGGGCACAAGCTGATAAAACTTCATTTTTTAAAATGTATGCCAGAATAATAACAAAGACAATGACAAGCTTCCATATCATTCTTCTTCAGGGTTGTTGGGGAACAAAGAGACATACCACAGGAAAAGTGATGATGACAATAGGTTGTGTAGCAGGTAGCAAATATGATGTAGATGAGAACAAAAGGGTCAGGATGACAGTGGCTGAGTACTCCAGACCTTCTACAGGCAAGATGTCTTCTCTAGATCTCTGTATCAAAGTTTATGGGTCTTCCGTTGTTGTTATAGGTTTTTGAGTGCATATAAAGCAGGGTAAATTTCTTACTATTTTAGCAACTTAGAGGTCCAATTTGAGCCATTAGTAATTAAAAATATACCCAAACACAAAACCAATGAACAAACAGAGAGGTAATTTTAGAGAGCAAATCAACACAGATACTTTTGCACTCAAAATACATAAAGTCCATGAATATGAGTATTCAGAAGCCTACTTAGTCTTCATCTTCAGGGAAGTACCATCCCAAGAACAGTTCGACTCTTACTGCTGAGTCTGTAAGACAGCAAGGAATTTTAGCTGAAATAAATCCTACACACAGAACTCATAGTTTCACAGTGAAGAAGTCAGATACTGTATTCCAGCCAACCCTTAATTAACTGGCACAGAGTAAGGTCATTCTTAAGACAGCACTCAGAATAGTCTCTTAACACTGTATGACAGCTGTAATTGTGAGATGAAGCCATCTCCATCCTAAATATTTCAAGCTGATTTGAAACAATACCTCTGCGTCATGACTGCTGGCTAACATTCAGTTCTCTGGTTTCTCCCATTTGGATGTTCTCAAAATAGCAGATCTGATCCACTGAAAGTGTAAGTGACACAGTCTGTGTGGATCATGTTCTCAGATATAAACATGCACCCCCCAAGTAACTCAATTTGCTAAGCCCATGTTGAACTCCTTGGTAATCACTCTATAAAGACTGAAATGCTCAAAAATCAGGGCTGCAGTTACTTATAGAGCTTGCCCTCCTTTGTTGTGTTACTACCCTGAAATACTTCTCAGGATGATCTCAGCACTGATGGAAATGTTTCTTGGAATACAGAAATCATTCCCCTCATCAGTCACCAAAGGTAACGGAGCTAGAGGACGCTACTCTTAAATACTCTAATGTCTTATTTAGAGTCCAACTCAAAAAAGAACTTTGATGGTAGAAGTTTTTTGTAATAGAAACAAGTCTGGGAGCAACACTGGTACAGTATGTACAGTATGTAGAAAAAAACCCCATTATCCACCCCCCCATGCGATCCTTGGGGGAAGAAGTGAGCAAAATCATGACTGAAGTGAAGTCTGCTAAGAAGGGAGGGGTGAAGGGAGTTGCTTTAAGATCTGGTCATACTTGTCACCCAACTCTGGTGTCACTGGGGGTGCAGGGCAGTGCCATCAATTAGAGAGTTTTCTTTCCTTTATTCTGTGCTGAGTCTGTTCTGCCCGTGACGCTCATTGCAGAATGATCTCTCCCTGTCCTTATCTTGACTCCTGAGCCTCTCAATATATATTTTTCTCCTCTGTCCAGCTGAAAAGAGGAGTGATAAAGAGGCTTTGGTGGGCATCTGGCCTCCAGCCAGGGTCAAACCACTACAGGCTTGTAGCATGCTCAATCAGCAGAGTGAGAATTGCAGATTGGCAGATGCGTAAAATCGCAGAGCTGCAGAATTGTCAGCTGTGGTCATGGAGCTGGAAGAAATTATCATCACCCACAGCATTACTTTTCACTTGGAGTCTATCTGGGCTTGCCAGAGAGACCCTAGTGACATGAGCTTGTTGTGGGGAAAATAAAAACATGGTAGCCATGCGTGGGAAAAGGCTCACACAGCGTGTTGCTGTGCAATGATACTAAGGCAGCTGCAAACTAGGGATAAAACCAAACAAAACAACCTACAAACAACACACAAAGATAAAAAAACCCCACCAAATAGCAGAGTAGAGTAAAAAATTCAAACCCAGAAAAGTAACTGCCCACTGGAAAGGAGTGGTGCAAAAAGACGCAATATTGATTAATATGGTATATTAAAAATTAAGAGTCAGATCAGTGAAACAGTACATAAGGCACAGAACATTAATCAGATGGAATTGAAGCAGATCTAAGAAATTACTATGGAGGAAGCAATGCAGCTAGCCAGTTAGAAAAAAAAAAAGGAACAAAGGAAATTGAAGCTGATAAAACTTGTCTGAGTGTGTGGGACATGAACTAATGACAGCAAAACATGTCAAAGGGGCATATTGAGGAATAGGGAAATAAAGATTCCAGCATTCACCTGGAATAATGTGTCTCACCTGGACTACTGTGTCCAGCTTTGGACCCCTCAGCAAAAGAAGGACATGGACCTGTTGGAGCATGTCCAGAGAAGGCCACAAAAATGATCAAAGGGCTGGAGCACCTCTCATATGAAGACAGGCTGAGAGAGGTGGGGTTGTTCAGCCTGGAGAAGAGAAGGCTCCAGGGGGTCCTTCTATATAGCTGCCATCCAAAACCTGAAAGCTGCCTGTAAGAAAGATGGGGAAGACTTGTTCCCAAAGGCATGGAGCAATAGGACAAGGGGTAATTGTTTTAAACTAGAAAGGGAGATATTTAGGTTGGATATTAGGAAAAAGTTCTTCACTATGAGGGTGGTAGATCACTAGAACAGGTTTCTTCGAGAGGTAGTGGAGGCCCTATCCCTGCAGATATTCAAGGTTCAAGGTCAGGCTAGATGGGGCTCTGAGCAGCCTGATCTAGTGAAGATGTCCCTGTTTACTTATTGCAGGATGCCTGGACTAGATGACCTGTAAAGGTCCCTTCCAACCTAATACATTGTTGATTCTATGAATAACGATGTGGTCTGGTGGAAAGGCAGCCTAAGACAATGCTTCTAAAAGTAAAATTTCTCATGCTTGTCTGTAAAACAGGTATTACCATAAAAAGGCAGTAGGATGACTGCTTGCTCATACTTTCTGCTCATATAGCCATATGCACCTTCTTATAGTCATTAAATGACGGAATCAAACTTGTTGGCAGATGTTTAAATAACAGTAAGAATTACTAAATAGCAGTTAAATACCACAGATAGATCAAATGAAATGGAACAGAAATGGGATCACCTTTAGCAGGCAGGTGGGGTGGTCGTCACTTCTCTGCAGACAAAGCACATGCAACCACATGCACTTGAGAAAGATGACATCTCATTCCTCTGGCACCCAGGAGTACAGCTACCAATTTAAGATCAACAAAGATTGTATCAAGACACATCCTCCTTTTGGTTAAACTGTTTTCTATTTCCCTTTACAATACATAGGAAGAGTTAGTGCTTCCAGCAAGGAGAGTAATTTGAAAATGCTCCAGTTGTACCATGTAAGCCTCAATTTGCAATGGCATGGAATACATTCAAGGCAGAGGAAGAAAGAGTTTAGAAGATAGCACAGGAAGAAAGAGTTTAGAACATAGGAAAAAGATCACAAGAAAAATAAAAAAGAAATGAATGTTTTTAATATGTTCCTGAAGTTCTCTGCTTGCTACCCACTGAGTATACAGCTCAAAAGACAAAGAACCAACTCTCACAAATAAATGCAATGCCTCATAGCTGAGGCAAAATCACAGTTCTGTGAGAAAACACACAGGTCTTCTAATACTACTAGACAAGTAAATAGCCTAACAGGACATTAGAGAAAAATGGAGTACAAACTTGTTAATTTGTCATTGATATACCTAGCTTTATGATCTCATTTGTCCATGCTCTGAGTCACTACCAAACTCATATTTGCTTGCACATGCACCTTTTGGATAATTCATCACTACTTAAAGCCTAGTTCACAATTTGCAAAAGTACAGGCTTACTAAATCACTATGGAATTGTCTCCTGACAAGTTGCTGACATACAAGAACAACACATAAGCTTAAACTTTAAGTTACTGTCTGAGACTACTTTGTATATTTACAGAAAGCTCTCACATGAGTGGCCACATTATGCCACATATCAAGTCATCGACAGCATCAGTCTCATCTCAAGACTCAGCAATGACAGCAGTAACTATGAGAAGTAAGCCCATTGAAGCACTACATTAAGCAAGAAGACACAAATCTCAGGAGAAATTTCTTGAGCTAAATTGAAAGTAAACAGATGTTAATAATTCACTGCGTGTTTGTGAGACACTTTCAAGAACTGGATGGAAAATGGAGAACAAATATGAGCATAATATAGCAGCCCACATTTTATCTGCTTGAAAAGCAATACATTCAGCAGTAAATGTCAATGTGAAGTCTTGCCTGTTACAGTGCCTATGACAAGCTCATGCAAACATTCAGGCTAATGGTCCTTGACTGGCAAGCAAGACTGTTAAGTTTGCAAAGTAGTTTTGCAGCCTGGATTTTCACCTCCCTCCCCCAAAATGGTATTTTTCTGAAGCCTGAAGCATGGAAAGTATAGAAACCTCCGGGGACAATATTCTATTGAAAAATGTGGCATTATTTCATAGTCTTGAAAGAAGATCAAGTAATTTTCATACCTTTTTCCATTAGACCACACAACTACAATAGGCAGTGTTCAAATTAAAGTTAATAACTATTTGAACTGCAAGCTCATTCTGTGGGACTTCAGAGACACTATTTAAAATGAGATACATATCATACAAAACACTCAACAGCATTATAATAGAAAGTGCAGAATTTATGGCATGTAGAGAGTTGAGGCTGGCAGGGTCTTCTTGTAATCATCTAGTCCAACAGTTAACCATCTAGTACAGCAAGTATCCTGGGACACTGTCCAGTAAGATGCTGAATATCTCCAATGATGGGGATTCTACAACCTCTCTGGGAAACCTGTTAAGAGTCTTAGACCACCCTCATAGTGAGAAAGTTTTTCTTAGATTTGAAAGACTTTCAATTTCTGCCCATTGCATCTTGTCCTGTCACTGGATGCCACAGAGAAGAGCCTGGCTTCATCTTCTTCCCTTCCTCCCATCAGCAGTGAGTACACATGCAAACGGATAGGTAATTTCAGAACAAATATTAAACCACATTGTACCAACATTTCTAATTCAAGGGGTTGATTGAGGACACAGGTCTGCAAACAGACACTGGTAGCGTGGGAATTTGAATTTATAGAGTAAATATATTAGTATGATATTGATACATAATATTTTATTTATATATTCTCAACCAATATAAATGGTGATGAGGCCTGGATTTGTTGTTGTCCCTCACCATAAGTTTGTGGATTTTATTTTATTTTATTTTATTTTATTTTGTGTAATGAACAGGACAAATGGCAAGGCTTACCAGGAAAATACACAAAAGCTTTAGAGCTTAATTGGCTTCTACATTTGGGTCAGCAAATGTTCTTGCTACAAAGCCAGTGAGGGATTCTTGCAACCTATTCATGTTTCTCACCAGTGCAACAGCAGCTAAAAAGATAGGCAACCATGGCTACCGTCGTTGGATCAGCAAACTTCTTTTCACAGCTGTAAATATTTGTAGTGGAGCCAATTAGAGGCAGCATGCTTTTGTCAGCATTGCCTAGGAAACATCGATAACTCCTCCAAAGAATTCCCCACCTCTCCTTCTCCCACTGGCATTTATTGAACAGTAATGTCAGCTCTGGTGGTTAATGTTGCCTCCTACACACACGGTGTTAGAAGCTCTGTTTGCACTAGGTGAGAAACTAGCTCTGACAAGGAATAAAGCTGCTTCTGGAGGTGCTGAGAACCTGGGTTCTTGCTCCTCAGCTCTCTGGTGGGTCTTTTTATAGGCTCTTTGAGGAGCAAGGACCAAGAGGGAGGCAGCTGTGAAATATCCCAGGCAGTAAGCTTCATTTCCTTTTATGTAGCTAAATCCCTGTTTTGAGCAAATATCTCTCAAGGTCATTTGGGGACTTGATGCATCTACTAACAGGGTAATTCCATAAGCAAGAGACCCACAACTACAGAAGTCACAGATAAAATATTGTTTCCTTTCACGCAGAGTGTGGCATCAAGTCTAAACTCAGAAATCTGGGAAACATTCAGAGAACAATTCCCTTACATCCTTCTGTGCAAGGTACCCCAAAAGACAAGGCACTTGTGCGCAACATACATCAGCTATAGATTTTTCAAAATACAGGGGGCTGTGCATCCCTGTCACTTTTGTACAGTCTTTGCCATGTGTAAGTATCGTTGACCTGCACTTGCCAAGCAAAATCTAGTTCATTTTAAGAAGATGGAAAAGTGTAGCACATACAGTAGGTCAGATGACAATCCGAAAACTGGCAATGCAATTATGTGCCATGCGGATGACAGGCTATTTGATGAACTTACTATTAGCTATGCACTCACATCTCCTCTCTGTTTTTCAGAAGTTTTCCAGTCCATACCCAAGATCTGGAGCACAGTCCTGCCCAGCAAACCACTTTAGTATGGGGTATGGCTGTAAGCACGCACAGTCATGATCAATGGGTATCTCTGTGCTTCATCTCAGTTCTCAGTATTTTCACTGGTTGCCTAATTTAAAGAAAACATACAAGCTGCCAGGTGACCAAGGCAGCAGGACTACAGTTCCACAGAGGAACCACTTTATGTTGCTTGCATCATGAGAACCTGTGGATGCATTACAAGTATTTATGCACTATTCTTCCAAGACAATGACAGCTGAACCCACAGTGGGTACGGTGCAAAGGTTGTAACAACTCCATCCCACTACAGTAAGCATTAATGCAAGGCATTTTCCACTGCCCCAATCAGCCAGGCACTCAGCAATATTGCAGCTCCTTAGCAGATAACAAGGCAGGTAACACATTTATGGCATGAAAGAAAGTGAGCAGGAAAAACTGAGGTAAAAAATCCCAACTCGTTAACACAGCCCTGAAGCCTTTCCTGCTTAAAAGTGAAGAAACACAAATGGAGAAAAATTGTCAAATGGATATATTTCTTCTGCAAGCACTTTGGAAGCTGGTTAGTGTCTCTTCTTGTCCTTTCTACTGATGTACTAGCTGAAACTTCACAGTTTTCCAGCCAGAAGTAGCTGGCAACAACCACAACTGTAGCAGAAATGCTAAACTGTCAATGTCAGAGGGTGAAGGAGCAGGAGTCACTGGCACCCTGCTAACATATACAAACATGTCTAGCTTTACAGAGAAGTGATGCAGTTGTTTACCCTCAGATGGGATAACAAGATCATTGCTCAGGCACTACAGGATGCAAACATCATTGACTTCCATGAACAGAAAGGTGACAGCTCATACTGTGATAACTACTGTGGTACCTCATTCCTCATGCTGCTATATAAATCCTCAGGAGAATAATGGTCAACAGGCTTGCTCAAAAGACTGAAAAAAAGAAAAAATCAAGGATGTCAATGCATCAAGATAGGTTAATGTAATTCTGTAGCTAGGCAGATTCAGATAGAACTGCAAGAAATTGGCATCTCCAGACTTACCAATCTAACAAAAGCCTTGATGCTGTTAGAAATCTCCTGTGCAGATATGGTTGTCCAGGCTTTCAGGGAACTGCCATTCACTCAGTTCATTGTCACAGAGGCGCAAGTGTCTTGGAAGAAAATGGACCATCAGGTCCATTAGCTGCTAAAACCAGGACCAAGTAAGATGGTGTCTTTAAAAGACTCCTGCCTAAAAATGTGAACAAAACAACGTTTTTGTATCTAAACGAGAAAAGCAATTAAGGGCCTCATGTACAATATTGTTTTGTTGATGGCAGAATAATCAACTGCAGAATAGAAAAGCCATTATTAAATCAGAGGTGAGAAAATCACCAGTCCATTAATTCTGTCAGTAACGGTGCCTGGCACACTAAAGGATGCACAGTTTGTTACTGACCATGTTTGTTACTGACCATGATGCTGTGTTGTCAAACAACTCGATTTAATAACACTATAAAGAAAGTAGAGACCCTGTTTCATTACCTTCAGCCATTTGGAAAACACTTGAAGGTCACAGTTTATAGCCAGGGTAACACCCAAGATCATGGCCAAATGCTCGTTTAGCTGAAGTCCTGCAGAGTACGCTTAAAAATGGAAGAACTGGAGTTGTAGGCTCACCTGAGGATCACCACAAGCTTCTCTCACTCTGTTCAGGCACCAGTAACTTAGAAGATGGGGAAGAAATTGGATACTTTAAAATAGAATCCCTTTTTTTTTTTTCTATATTCCATTTTATTTACTAGATTTTCAAGGAGAGATTGTGCCACAAGGGTTGCTTCCCAAATATCCACTGGAATTTGCATGCTCCCATCAGCAAGGGCTGGTGTTACTCCTCCCAGCAAAGTCCACATCACAATGCTAACAATGCAAAGAGTTCTTGGAAAGGTGAGTCATGTCAAAGGAATGGCTCTATCAGCCTGTACGACCTAATCCACTTTGCAGCTTTCTTTACCTTGTAAATAAATACCACTGCCTCATTCTAGTCAGATTTTTCCACAAGGCTCACTATGCCTGTATTACCAGACCAAGTATAATGAGTGCAGGATTCTTTCACTTACATATTTCAAAGGCATTTAATTATCAATTAGGGATTCCATAATCTTTATCATCCCATCTTTGGCACATCTAATTTACAACAGAAAAAAAACACAGACCAACCTTTCACAGTGCTGCTCTGTACATTGCACTTGTAATGCTTGAATGTCACAGCTACCATGTCATCCAATTCTGTCTTACTGCAGAAAAATGCCTTTCTGCCATTTAAAAGCTCAGACTTTTCAGAAAATGGGGAGACAGCCTGTGGATCACGGCAGGATCTAGATGGACCTGGGGAAAATTCTCTATAGGATATGAATTCAACCGTAATTCAACCATACTATCACCTCAGAACTGGAGCCACTGGTGATAGGAAGATCTGACAATCAGTGTTAAGAGGGATGAAAAGAGAGGGAGGATAGGTGAATTAAGAATGAGCTATAAATTGGCATAGAATGAGTTTAAAAGCTTGATATTATGTGATGTTCAAGCTAGCTCCTACCACCTACAGGGGAATCAGGCAAATGCACAGGTCGCACTAAGCCACTGGAAAATATTGCTGCTTCTCTTTCCAGGCCATGCTTAGTACCAGCTTTCTGTGCCCAACCTCTCCTAAATGCCATTCGGCCAATTTTATTTCTATTGCTTATAAAATAGGGTTTATTCCATATTTGACACTGCCTAGCAGTCATGCTTCTGTAATAATGCAATATCTAATGCTTCCTATGTAGTCTTTTGTGCTCGATGGAGCAACAGGGCTTGAAAGGGGAGGAGAGGCCAGAGTGCAGTGGGAATTACCCCACGACAACATCACTGCTAAGCACAGCACAGAGTGTCTATGAATCTTGCCTTTTCTCGACAAGCATAGCTTGACAAGCAGGGCACAGCTTGTACCTTAGGCAAAACCAATTTCCATAGTCCTCCTCCTCAGCTAGCCCAGCCCTGCATCTTTCTGCCACTGGGGGCAATGACAGGCACCATCAGTTCAGGAATCGGATGTTTTACCAAGTGAACTCACTGTCACCTTCTTCTTCACCTATAGAAACTGCATGCTTGTGCACAGACCATAAACACACCACTGAAGTACCCTATCACCACGAATGCATACTTCTTTTCCTTCCTCCCTCCTCTTCTGTACTCCTTTTTGCTCTTTTCACCTTGACCATCCAAGGGTTAACATAACTTTTGTTGGTCACTTTTATGACAAACCCACTATCCCACCACCAATGCATGTATTTCAAAAGGAGGACCCACATCCTCTCAGCTAATGACACCAACTATCCTAGGGTATTTTATGTAAAATGCACCTCTTCATCCATTTCCTGTGAACTACTGAGGAGAAAAGAAGAAGAGAGGTAGAAAAATGTGGGAAGTACTGTAGCAGTAGTGCCCTTTGCAAAAGTATATTCCATCTACCGCTCTGACTGGCTGGTGTGTCATTAGACCAGGAGTCTGTGACACAACAAATTCCCTCTAAGTCCACTCTCTTGTCTTTCAAAGCTAAAGGCTCCATTTCCAAACTCGCCACTTCCCTCATCCTCAAGAACCTCTCTGCTATATGCAATCCATTTGCAGACTATCATCTTCTTAAAGTAATGGGCAGAAATATCATAAATGCTTTTACAGGCATTTTTTTCCTTGTAATTTTGAAATCTGAGGTTCATTTTTCAAAGCCTTATAAAGATTCCTAGCACTGGGTAAAATGATGTGACCCACTTTGTAGAAGGGGACAGATTAAAAGCCCCATGACACCCTCCCTCTCCTCCCCCCCCCAGGCCTTAAAAATGTTGAATCTGAGGAGCAACATGTTAATCTCTGTTTCAGAAGTTGGCTAAAACTTTAATCTTAGGCTTTTTGAGGAGTGGTTCGTGTATTGAAACTTACATCAGTTCTACTCTTTATAGAACTGAGAGCCAGTGGAACAAGGGAATCTCTACTATTTTGAAGGGAAATGAACAGACTGCACATTTTTGTAACAAACCACTTCAGTTATTTATAAATAAGAGCTACATTCACTTCTTGGTAAAAAAGAAATATAAGTACAAAGGCCACTGTGGACAAATACCATCTTACTGATTCCTGTTGTTGTCTGATGTCTTTGCTTACAGCATGTACCATAGGTCTTCCAGCAGTTGTCCTTGCTCACAAGTCCTTCAGATATCCAAGTCCATGTGACAAATTGCCCCCCTTTTGTATGAAAAGTAAGCAAAATGCTATAGGACTTATTTCCTCATTGGCATCCATACCTAGGAGTTCTTCCATGGTATCAAGACCATTAACACATGTTGTGGATACAGGGTGCTTATCTCATCCTCATTCAGCACAAGAAGGTATAGGTTGAAAACAATCACACGCTTTCAAAGTAATTTCCTTCATCAGTAATTTCCCACAGGTAATTTCTGGAAGGTCATCTTCAACTACCTGGGTAATACACCTTTACACAGCACATGCTCAACAATTTTCTATTACCAAAAACCTTTGCCTATCCATACCAATCATAGAATCACAGAAAGGTTTGGGTTGGAAGGGACCTTTAAAGGTCATCTAGTTCAACCACCTTACCACAGGCAGGAACATCTTCCACTAGATCAGATTGCCTCATACAATCTGACCTTAAATGTTTCTAAGGATGGGGCCAAATCGATGAGATTATAATATCATGGGGCCTGCAAAAAGTAAGTAAATATTGATATAAAATTATCTCCCTAGTTCTTTCTCTCATTCAAAAATTTTGTCCTCCTGTAAGCCTTTTGCAAAACTGGAATGTCAGAATAAGTGCACAATTCAGTTACAAGTCATGCACGACTCAGTTATAAGTTCAGTCTATTCTCCTCTGTGAATGAATCTGTGGTTTCTCTGTGCTCTCAGTAAAATTATTTCAGAAGCCACTTATGAGAATGATGGGACCTGCTCTTCATATCTGTGAGAAGGTCTTGAAATCAAGTTACAAGCTGCTGTTCTCTCAGCTCTGCTAGGAAAGTAGTTTGGTTTGTACACTGATCCACAGCCTTTAACCATGGGAGTTCACATGTCAATGAATAAGAAACATCAGCTTCCACATAGTAATAGAGCAAGTCCAAGCATTGCTACACTTACCTGGATCCATTCTTCCTAGAAAAATAACCAGTGAAAGAAAAATCACCTTTTTTCAAAGATGTTATGTATACGAAGTACAGTTATACTTAGGAGACAGTGAACCTAAGAGACTGGGTTCTTAAAAGCAGGAAGATGTTTCTCCCATGAATCTGCATTTCAAGTTCTTGGTCACCAAGCACTGTTTAGACATGGCTGAAGATTTATAAAAGGCTTGTCTCCTTCCTAGAACCCTCTTCTTAACTAGTTAGAAAGCCCTGAGGACAAACTTGCAGTCATCTCCTGTAAAATTACACTGCAGCTTTTCTTCCAGTACTTTTATTTTTATCAGCTCCTTTTGAAACTTTCCAAGGTGCTGTAATGGGTTTCATGGCTCATTGTTCAACTCAGCACACTGAATCCAATAATAACAACTACCAGCACTTCTAAAATTCAACTGGTTTTCCCTGTCAGGTCTAATAGCTTTTTTAGATTACTAATTACCAGGGATAGAACCCAAGGGAATGGCATGAAGCTGCGACAGGGAAGGTTTATGTTGAATGTTAGGAAGAGGTTCTGTACTGAGAGGAGGGTCAGGCACTGGCACAGGCTCCCTAGGGAAGGGTCACAGCCCCGAGCTGGGCTGAGGTCAAGAAGCATCTGGACGATGTGCTCAGTGCCATGCTCTGACTTGGCCAGGCCTGTGTGGAGCCAGAAGCTGGACTCAATGGTCCTCATGGGTCCCTTCCCACTCAGGAGATTCTAGGATTCTATGATTTTATGATTCTAATTAATAATAGTTCTAGGCAGTAGCACAAAGCTTCTCACAACAAGCCACACAGACAGATCCACATACAAACCCACAAAGAAAAAAAAACCCAACACCAAAACCCAGTTAAATCAGAGTGTTTTTACTCCATGATTTTCAGACTATGCACCCTCCTTTCCCCTGTGAATTCAAGAGACTTGAAGTTTACTGACCCTGTTAGCACAGCTCTGTTGGGAGCCACACTTTAAAACTGAAAATATCTAACTGAATATATCGATTCAACAGCCCACTGGTGTTCTGAGAAACTGAATTGCCTTTGGGAAAAAGTTAACCTTGTCACTGCGTACTGACAGAGAGCAAAAATCTCACTGGTTAAGCTTAGCACAGGCTCTGTCATCCTCCTTTAAAGGAGATGGTTGGAGACTGTTAATTTGAGAACTGGAAGAAAAATATGCCGGTGAGGAAGAGAGAAAGCCGAATGACAATCAAAGAAGAGCTGAACAAGAGCAGTCCAGATTGAGAACAGTGAAAAAATGACCATCAGGTCAGATCAAATGGAAAAGATTTAAAGGAGTGAGCTGTAGAGAGGAACTGGAATAAAATTTGCAAAGGCGGGCATTTAGACCTTAGCCAAAAAAATCCCATTTACCCCTACATTGAGAACTGGACTTGGCAGAGAGTGATTGCTAACACATGTCTGAGATGATTCTTGCTAGGTAAAAGCCTCTGAAAAGAGCAAGTGCTGCACACACTGCTGCCAGATTTTATTCTGCATATGCTGCTTTTTTGGTGGGATGATGCCAGCTCAAGAGGAAGTTTGTGAGGCAAAGGTTTCTCGTCTGATCTCATGTTATCGATGAGGGAAGAAATTGTGCAAAATTCCTCAGGGCACTGAAATGGCCATTGCCAAAGTTAAAATCAGCATTACTGCCCACCTTGCTCCCACCCTTCCAAGTTCTGCCTCATTCTTTCTCACATGCTGTATCCCACATATCTACAGCCTTGTCCAGAAAACCCAGTCACTACTGCCACAGAAATGATCTCCACTTGACCAAAGCTGATCTAGAATAGCATTTATAATGTACTGGCTGTAACATGGATCCAATGAGCCAAAGGAAGAAAAGGGAAGAAAAAAAAAAAGCTTTTTTTCCTGAAAGATTAAAATAAAATGAAGTCTATCCAAAAATGCTAATGTCAAATGGAAAGTGCATATTCAGAGTCAGCTTGGACTCCCAGGGCTGCATTTCTGCCTTTGAAGTACCTTTGGGCTGATAATGAAACTGCTCTCAGCAGGAAAAAGGAAAAAAAATGAGTTTCTCAAAACGAAAAAGCTTTCTATTCTCAGGCTAGTAACCAGAGCCAGTGGCAAACTGGATGTAAGGCATCTATTATCTTTCCCCTGTGAGAGGCTTCTTGCTGATACTTCAAAGACAAGACATGACATGACTTTCTCCCCAAGATCATGCACGTCTTTCCAGCAATAGCTTCTCTTGAGAAGCTACATCAGTGGCTACGTCCTGAAAAATATTGGGGAATCAGAGAGAGCAGCTTCTATCAAACACCCTGCATCTGGCCTCTGTAATTTCTGGCCCTCTATGACAGACGTACAAGCTGATCACTGACAAGACAACCAGTTATATCTGAGAAAATATTTGTTCCCAGTAAAAGTGGTTTAATATCCATTGAGGAGCAGTTCATTGTGAGGGATAGACAGTGTGGTGGGGCAGAAACTGGCTTAGAACTCTTGGGGGAATGGGAAGGGCTTTGTGCAGCCCACAACACAGCTGCCGAAGTTGAGGTTTTCACATACAATAGGCTTCAATGGGGGACATCACCTTATTCCAGCATCAGGAGAGAAAACCATGCTCACAAAGGCAGCCCAACCTGCAATGAAGCCCCCCCTCCATGACACTCCCTTCTGATCCTGAGACAACTGGGAGAAGACTGTAGTGAGGCACTGAGTGCTTGAGGAGCTGGAAGAGCAGATCCCTGGGCACTGCATGGTGAGACGAGAGGAGCCAGAGCAGTGAAAGGCCTGTAATGATAAAAGACACAAGGAAACATGGAGACTGTATGAAACAGCAGAGAAAATATTATGCATTTTTTTCCCTTTTTTTT
>VZTU01027538.1:7389-28953 GCA_013400835.1 Zapornia atra | reverse complement strand
TAAAGGAATTTTTCCTAATATACAACATAAACTTCCCCTGACAAAATTTAAGACCATTTCCCCTTGTCCTAGCTACCAGGGAGAAGAGACGAACCCCCACCTCACTAGTACCACCATTTAGGTTGTTGTAGAGAGCGATGAGGTCTCCCCTCAGTCTCCTTTTCTCCAGTCTAAATAATCAGAGCTCCCTCAGTCTCTCCTCATAAGATTTGTCTTCCAGTCCCTTCACCAGCTTTGTAGCCCTTCTCTGGACATGCTCAAGCATCTTGATGTCCTTCTTGTAGTGAACACAGCTCTCCAGGTATGGTCTGGAGTTGAGTCAGTCCTGGATATCTTGATTTCAATTTGATCATACGGATAATTTTTTTTCCGAGTAGGGTTTTTTAGTGAAATATTGCTTTAAATCATTTAATTATATGCAAACTAGATGCAAAATCTGTCTCTATTTCTTCATTAATTACAAAGGTCTTAAATTTCTTTTAAAATGTATCAAAAGCTGCTATTTGTTCTGCAGTGCTAAACTGCAGATTATTCTTTTGTGGAGTGGCTACAGCTACATTTGGGTATTAGAAGCATTTGCTATTGACTCAGACAGATAATGTCAACATGCTCCAAAGGCAGCCTGATATGCAGGGACCTTTTATCATAATGCTTCGTTCTTTATGGAAACCACATTGCAAGCTCCTGGTTTGAAGAAGGAAAATATCTTTGGCTCTGGAGAGTACAGTGTTAACCTAGGACGGGCAAAGAGCACACTGTTACTTTTGCAAGTTTGGCAGTGAAATGGTTAACTGAGTTGCTGAGATTTGAGAAATGTTCATGGTTAGAAGACAATGAAGTGTGGATAATTTTACCATTATTCTACTCTGGATGATGTAGAGTGATGAGAGATCACTTTGAGAAAATGGAAAACAATGGTATTATTCAATGAACTGAAATGACTTTATGTGGTACAGTAACTGTGTAAAGTGCTTTTTCCATGAAAAGGTCTGAAGCTTGAAAGTGAAAGCTGGAGCAGCTCTTACAGACTACTTCTGTGCATATCCACTTCTATGCCTCTTGTGTTGCTCAGGGCATTTGGACTTAAAAACAAAACAAAACCATTCTACCGGGTGAAAACAGCTGATTCACATCAGAGGTAGCTGATAGCCATTTCCCTACAGTCAGCCACTGCCTTGTTACTATATCAATATATTGTGTGCACAAACGTGCAGTAAATGTGCATATTTAGGGATTGTTTTTTGATTTTCTGTCTTCTATTGCTATACTTGAGTGAAAGGTGACTCTAGAGGTACTCAAATAGAATGCTTTTGTAGCAGTGGAACTCGTAGATGGTATGTAGAGATACGAAATTTCACTTGTTAGGGTGAATTTAAAGCTTAACACAAAAGTATGGTGGGAAATTTTTGCTTCTGGTGATTTCTCTGTAAACAATTTGTTTTATAAATATCCTGTAGTTCCTGAAGAAAAATTTAAAAGTTCTCCAGAACTGTGGAATTCTCCAATGTGTTTTCTCTAGTATCTTACTTTGTAACAGAAAATTTCACTCTGGCTCTAAATTCAATTTACCTCTAAATTTTTAAAATTTAATTTTTTTTGGTTTTGTTTTCCCCCTCATTTTTGGGTATTTATTTTTTCATTCATTTTGATTTGTTCTGGCAAAATGTAGTAAATAAATATAATACATCCTGCTTATTTAAGAATTCTACTGGTCAGCTTTTGGATATGAATTCAGCTCTGGTGAGTCTTGGTAGAATAAAACCAAGAACTCAGTCCCTGAAATTCTTGTAGATTAAGATGGTCTAAGTAACCTAATAGTTTCAATACTTCACACTGCAATCAATAAACCTACCCTCCCAACAAAAAAATACCAAACTGCATAAAATAATTTGTTTCTGTAAGATATATTTTTCCCAACTCCTGAATTCTAGAAAATAAAATTAGCAGTTCTTATGGTCATAATACTTAATGAAAATAGCCTTCTTTACCTTTTGTTTAAATTAGCTCAAACACACAAAAATGTCCAGAGCAAATAAGCATATTTTTCCATGGTCTTTTTTATTCCATTAACCTGCTGTATTAATTAGATAGATAAGCATTAAATATCTCAGATAGTGGTGGAATTGGGATCATCATCCTAAAATGATGTTGTTAGCGTGCTTGTTTCCTGTTCTATCCTATGAGCATACAAAGGATAAATGACACCTCCATCTCAAAGTATTTTCTCTTCAAATGTAAATTTTGACAGATAATGGGAAATTCAGCTCTGGCTGCAAGCAGAGCAATTGTGACTTACAGCTGGAGTGCATGGCTTTGGGAGTCAGTCTGAATTTCTCTAAAAGTTGTTTAAAATCCTTGATGAAACACATCATAAAGGGAGTCATAAAAGCCACAGAAGTTGAGATGCTAGTAACAAAATTCTTTGTAGCTGCCGATGTAAACATATCTGCATTGGGGAGATATAGGACTAATTATTTCCAGATTTGCCTGTTTAGGTCCAGTTTCTTTTCAGTGAAATAAGAGGGTCTGTATGCAAAATGCAAACAGTTCTTGCATGCTATGTCTGAGTTGGTATCTTTCAAAATACAGTACTACTTCTGTACTCAGAAGTAACCACTAAAGATTGTCCTGTCCTAAGATCATCCCTATCCTTTCATCCTATTCTAAGGTCAGGTGAACAGCTTGCGAACTTGAATTAATTGATTTGAACTGAGATAACCTTATTTGAACTGACTGCATTTATATTCCCACCACATGTCCAATCATGCAGCAGATTTTAACAGATAATGAAGGATTTTATAAGATGACTTTGCAATGCTGAAATTGCTGGAAGATTATTTTCAGTTGCTAAATTAAAATTTAAAACCCCCTCAAAACAACTATGCAAGTGTGAGCCTTTCCCTTTATATTCCCAGTTTTCTTTGGAAAATTGTGTATGAAACAGCCATTGCAATTTTAAGCTTTAAAAATGAAGTTTAGGAAAGAGAAAACTGAGTCTGGTCTCAGTGGAAATGCAAAATATGAGTGTAGATAGCATATGCTGTGGCAAATCAACTGGATTTTTAGCCTGGATGCTTGAGAGTTGTCTGTTTACAGTAGCAAAACAAGCTGCCAATTGTCCTTCTGTTATTTATTTTCCCTAAAACCATCCATGCATTTCATTCTCTTTGCCTTTGCATACTTGTTTTTTCATCTTTCTGCCAACTTTAGACCTTTGAATGTATCCTAATATTGTCTCTTCTTCTTCCTTCCCTCTTTCAGTATTTTATGTCAGCAAACAATGAAATTATGAATTTTGGGTGGATATTGCTGCCAGAAGCAGCAATACCTTCTGGTCTCGAAATGAATACCATGCCACCTACAAATTGAAGAATTTCCTACACTTTATTTACTCCTGAGAGGAGCTGTAGAAATAGACCACTTTCATGATGACTAGCTGGTTGATGTTGTCATTCTCTTTCCTCTCTAGCTGTACACCATAACATGTATTCTCTACAGATTAATTTCCCAATAAAAATAGGGTTATCTTTTGTGTGGCAGTGTAAATTGAGCATCATTTTTGATGTGCAGTAGCAAAGAGGACATCTCCTCTATAGGGCTGTAGTAGTTTTATGAGGATGAGGAGAGTGTTTTCTTGGTATATGACCTGGCTTGATGGCTCAGAACTTGACTGGAAAAAAAAAAAAGTTTCTTGCTGTTTAGCTCCTTTTCTATTAAAGATTTCCAAAATAGCACTTTAATACATTAGTAAAAAATTAGGTTATTGTATTTCTGCTGCTGCTTTGTTCTATAACCTTTTTTTTCTTTTCCAGAATACTGGTAAAGCTTTTGTTTACTGTGTAGAAGAGCATATAATCCACTATTTAATAGATTTTATAGTGGAACCATGTGGTGGTCCCTGCAGTTGATACTACGAATACTACTTCAAACTGAGCTTTTCTGTCTTGACCCCTGAATTGTTAGCAAAATACTTCTGGTCAATCTCTTAATTTGTCTCTGTTTCTAAAATCTAAAATGGAAACAAAAGAACATATTGACCATCTCACCTTGAGTGTTCAACTCAGCTATCAATGTTTGGAGCGTACTTATATAGCACATCAAACAAGCTCCCAAGGGTCTTAATTATTGCTATAACAGCATTTTAATAATATTCTTACATTTGGAGGATAGTCGTAGGCAGTGGAAAGACTGTAGGCCCCTAATTGCAGTACTTCTACACCTCGGATTGCTGTAATAAAGGACTCTTTGGACCTTTCTGCGTGACACTGGATTTTGCTGTTATGCAGTAAAATGGGCAAGTTGTTGTATTATTCATTATGTGGCTCTGTTTCCATCAGCAAAAAGCCAAATATACTTTCAGGATTGTCCTGACTATTGGACATCATTGTGTTTTCATGAGTGTCTATGTAACAATTTTGGTTCTTTTAGCAAAACCCATATTTTGATATTGAAGAGAATATTTTTCCAGTATACAGTTTTTATTCAATATTAAAAACTGCAAAGCCAACACATTTTGGCATTAATTTACTATTACTACAATACCTATGACAATTAATTATAATTTTAACCACTTATAATAATAATGTAACAAAATAATTTAATTCCCCCATAAAATAGATCCTTCTCTAAGCAATCATTAACTGTGCTCTCCTTCCCTATGTATTTTCTCTGATTAATATTTATGAATCATTTTACGCAGAGTGGTGTTCTTTCAAATTCAAGATACAGGAAGAGAGGGTAAGAAGAGAAGGAAAGAAAGGAATAACTATAATAAAGACTTGTCCAGATTTGCTTTTGTGAAAATACCAAGGACACAGTTGAAAAATGTAGCCTGGCACTTTAGGAAGAATTGCTGAAAACCTTCCATAAGAAAAATACTTTCTAATGCTGAGGAAATGTTTTGATGGGAATATATTGATTTTTTTCTCTGCTCTTGGGAGAAACTGGCCAGCCTGCTTGTTTCTCAGTTTTCATGGCAAACTTCTCACTGGTGGTATCAGGGGGGTGGAAGAGTCCTTCCAAAGCTCTTTTGTGAAGCTTACTACACAGAGATCCAGTTCCTGACTTCTAGACAGCCTTCTCTTCAGCCTGCTCAGTTTCCCAAAAAGATGGTTCTTTAATGAGTTGGAGAGTCCTGAGCAGCTATTTCCATGATTCAGTCACCCCATATAATAAGTCATTTGCATCTCATTATATTTAGTCTCACTATAAAACTAGTAATTAGCTGAATTTCGTATCACTGGTGTGTTTGTATAACTACTTCTGCAGTTTTACAACATGAAGAGTATATGTACTGAGACTCATAAACTGCGAGGTGATTAATGTCTCCTTTTCTTACCAGCTTGTCCAGAAGGAATACATCTGCCCCACAGGAGAAGTACCGTGGCAAGTTAAGTGATGATAGAGGACAGTTACCCAGGCAGTTAGCACTTCAAAATTAGGTCTGCATCCCACTATAACTTTGTCAGGTGGCTTTACATTAGCAGGAGATTCATAAGTCAATAACCTAATCACATTTATCAAGGAAATCCTAATTATAATTCCAACAAAGAAATATTTAAGTTAGAGGTTACAATCTCGGAGATTATCAGCAGAATGTGTATTTTCTGATGAATCAGACTTCAGATCTAAGAAACACCAGAATCCTTCTTGCCAGCTCATAGCTAAGTAAAGCACAGAAAATACTTTGGGAATAAACCCCAGAGGTAGATATTGAAGTGTGTTCTTGCTTGACTACTTCATGTCCATCTTCTCAAATTAAGGAAGTTAGTTCCTCAATTCTATGTATTAGAGAATAAAACACCTTAGTGTTTTTCATCTTTGTACTTCTAGTTCCTACTGAGATAGCTAAAGATGCTTTTTATGTTATTCTTCACATCTCGCTCTCTTCCAGCAGAGATTCTGCATTCCTAGATGCACCTAACTGGAGATCACCCAACTGATATTTCATAGAATTCTAGGATGATTTGGATTGGAAGGGACCTGAAAGACCATCTAGTTCCAATCCCCTGCCATGCTGGAACATGGGCAGGGACATCCTCCACTAGACCAGGTTTACCAAAGCCCCATCCAACCTGGCCTTGAACACTTCCAGGGAGGTATCCACAGTCTCTCTGGGCAACCTTTTCCAGGGCATCACCAACCTCATAGAGAATTTCTTCCTTATGTCTAATCCAAACCTACCCTCTTAGTTTAAATCCATCACCCCTTTGCCTATCTCCACCTGCCCTTGTAACCAGTCCCTCTCAAGCTTCCCTGACAAGACTGAGGACAAAACAACCTTAGTTCTGGTCCTCTTTCTTTTATCCTTTGTGATTCATCCTTCTTGTTCTTTTCTGGCTTATGTTTGGCAGAATTGTTAACATTCACAATGAAGAAGAGCAAAGGGTAGAAGAGTGTGGACTGGACCAGCCTATAGCAGTTTCTCCATGACATGGCAGAATTTGGTTCCAGCTAAGCAGAAAATTTTCTGTGACTGGGTGTCAAATCAGCAGATGTGTGCCACAGTGTCCTGCAGGAGGGAAGCCTCGTGATACTATTAACCCTTTCTTCTCCATAAGGATTTTGTCCTGTTGAGCAGAAGCTATTAGGCTGGTGCTTGCTTCTGGGAACTCTTGCTCGTCCTTCCCATCTTTTGTCAGGATTCTCTGCTTCTTCTTCATCCAAATTTGTCCAAGTGAGGGGTGAGCCAATGCCTGTCAGAGACAATGCTCTCTAACCAGGTTCTTTTATATATTCTACAAGGAGAGTTTAGTGTTTATGTATTGGGTTTGCATGGGAAGTTTTTAGTGGCAGGGAGGGACTACAGAGGTGGCTTCTGTGAGAAACTGCTAGAAGCTTCCCCATGTCTGACAGGGCCAGTGCCAGCTGGCTCCAAAAGAAACCTGCTACTAGCTAAGGCCAACCCCATCAGTGATGGTGGTAGCGCCTCTGGGATAACATCATTAAGAAGGGGAGAAAACAAAAACATAAACAGCATTCACAACCAAAGAGAGGTTTAAGAATATGTGAGATGAACAAATCAGCAGACACCAAGTTCAGTGAAGAAAGAGGGGGAGGAGGTGCTCCAGGTACTGAATTAGATTTTCCCCTGCAGCCTCTGGTGCAGACTATGGTTAAGCAAATTGTGCCCCCTGCAGCCCAAGGAGAATGATGGTGGAGCGGATATCTACCTGTAGCCCATGGAAAATCCCACTCTGGAGCAGGTGGATGCCCAAAGGAGGCTGTGACCCCATGGGAAGCACATGCAGGAGCATGTTTCTGGCAGGACTTGTGGCCCCATGGGGGACCCACTCTGGAGCAGTTTGTGAAAAGCTGCAGCCCATCGGAAGGAGTCATGTTGGAGAAGTTAATGAAGGACTGTGTCCTGTTGGAGGGACCCATGCTGGAGCAGGGGAAGAGTGTCAGGATCCTTCCACCTGAGGAGGAAGGAGCAACAGAGGCAACATGAAGTGACCACAACCTCCATTTCCTGTCTCCCTATGCTGCTGTCCCCCTGAAGCGCAAGGAGGTTGATGATGGAGCAGATATCCACTTGCAACCTGTGGAGGATCCCATGCCAGAGCAGGTTAATGCACTTGAAGGAGTCTTTGACCCCAGCAGGACCTATGGGATCCTATGGGGGACCTATGCTGAAGCAGTTCCTGAAGGACTACACCATGTGGAAGGGATCCATGATGGGGCAGTTTGTGAAGAAGTTCTCCCATTGGGGAAGTTCATGAAGGACTGTCTGCTGCGGGAGGGACCCCATGTTGCAGTTAGGGAAGAGTGTGACGAGACCCCCCTCAGAGAAGGAAGGAGCGACAGAGGCAACAGGAACTGACCACAACCTCTATTCCCTGTCTCCTTATGATGATGTCATAGAGTAGGTAAAGAAATCAGTAGTGAAGTTGAGTCTGGGAAGGAGAGGTAGGAGGAATGTGATTTTAAAATTTAGGGTTTTTTCTCATCATCTTACTTGGATTGGATTGGTAAGAAATTAAATTAATTTCTCCAAGCTGAGTCTGTTTTGCCTGTGATGGTAACTGGTGAGTGATCTCTCCCTGTCCTTATCTCAACCCACAAGCCTTTCATTATATTTTGTCTCCTGTGTCCAGCCAAAGGAGGGTGAGTTACAGAGAGGTTTTTGTGGGTACCTGGTAATCCCACCACAGTTTAATATCAAATTTACTGATGTAATATACTTGATGTTACATGGGATTTTTATTCAGCAGAGTGATACAGCAATATAGCATAATATAACCATTGCTAAATATAGTTGTATCCCAATATGGATGTGGTTCCTATAGCAGTATCCATATGCTCACGTTCCCAATGTGGGCTGTTCCCAGCCACTGGGAAGTAGTATGTAGTTTGAAGACAGCTCAAACTTGTTTTCATTTTTAAAAAAAATCCCCATTTTATTAGTTGTCCAGTTTTATATGTTATGTTCTGCTGAGCCGTGTGCACACTTTCCTCTCTCCACACCAGTTTGGTCACACACCAGGAAGACATTATTCTCTACTAATTATCTCAGGGAAGGCTGAGATAATTAGTGCAACCATATATCCAAAACAAAGGTTACTTTTCAGTCCCCTTTGTGTTAAGATGAGTCTAATTTTCTCTGTAATTGGCGGTCATTCTTTATATTCTTGCTCTTTGCCCATAAACAACATGTTGAGCCTGTTACAGGAGACAAGTACTAACTGCTAAGTAGAAGTGCAAACATTTCATTATGTTGCATGTGTTTAACTTCTACCCGTTTTTCCCCTTCCCCAAAAAGAGAAAGTTTCTGTTGGTATATTATAGATTCAGCAGGTTTATGATAAATGCGAGTGAGGGTACATTCTGATTTTCTCTTTCTGCAAGCCTCTTCTTCTATATGTGTCCAGGATTTTCTCTTATTTTTCTTTTTCTCCTTTTTTTTTTTTCCATTTTGTTTTTGGATGGTGTGTACAATACTCAAAAGGTACTTTTTACTGTTGCAGCAGTTATAGTCAGTGGAGTTGTGAGGACTTAATGAATTATAGATGAGTGTTAGATCCAAGAATCTTAGACAAATAACAATATTATTGGATAAAATTCAAGTCAGAAATGTGTTCTAATAAACGAGCTTAAGCCCCTTTGTATCTGCCGGGAATCTGAAATACCATCTAAATACCAACTAAGACAATCTGATGTTAAGAAAGCAGTCTACTAGAAAAAAAATGCAAAAAGGAATGTACACTTACTAGATGGAAGCTGTTTTACAGCTGCTATATTGTACATTACTTCTGGCAGTGATGACACTGCAGTTAAAATGATTGTAATTAGTATAGTCTTGTAATTGTTATTCCTGTGTCTCTTAACCTGAAAACAGGCTGTTTACATCTTTAGAAGTATTTAGAACCCACAGCTCCAGTGCAAGGCATATTCTTACTTACTAATAGCTCTTCTGAGAACTACATTACAGAGCTCACTGAGTTTTGGGTTGTTTGTGTTTGTTTTTTGTCAGATCCTAGCCATGCAAAACTAGTTTTTAGTTACATAGTTTGTGCAGGATTAAAAAAGTGTGTAAGCTGTGATAGGCTGTTGGTGGTGGGAACTTGAGAAGGGGGGGCTGCTTGAATGAATCTGTGGCTCAAACGAGACTTCATAGGTATACGGAGAGGTGTAATTAGTGATATCTGAGGAAAATTGAAAATAATAATATACTGAGATGAAAAGTAATGCACAGAGCAATTAAGTGACCTTTTAACTAGTGGATATCTGTAGGAAAATCTGGAATTGGATCTGTAAATTTTAGATGGTCCTTTCACTTTTTAGTCTTTACAGATGCCGCAGATGTTTTGAAAGAAGCAGAACAGAACAAAAAACCAATTACAGAGGAACAAGAAGGATCTGAAAATTACACGTAATAAAAAAATCTCTATATGACAGTTACTAGGGAAATGGGTAAACAAGAATGAAAGCTTTTTTGGATTCAGTTAGTGCTGGTCTGATCCCACATTTGATACTTTCATGAATTTTGAATGATTTCTATGGGAGAACTTGCCTTAAGGCTCTTTCACTCACCAAAATGGCAACATGGTGTGCAAAATGACCTCCTGCCCATAACTGATAGCAGGAACAACAGCACTTTGAAATTATGCCTCTGGGGAAGTTATAATGGTTTCTCAGAGGATTAGTAGAAGCAACTTATACTCGGCTTCCTGGCCTGACCATCTTTACATGGTATCACCCACTTCATCTTGAATTGGCCCGCTGGAATCCCATGTGAATGTCATTTACACAGTTTTTGTTCTACTGCCCAATTCATGTGGGAGCTCTTTGCAGAAGGCTGTACCGGATGATTTTTCCGTATGTTATACACAGTGTTTGTATAGCTGAGAAATGACTCACACCTCTCAACTGCAACAGCTGTTAGCTGGCCATAAAAAGCTTAAATATATCTTGCTATATTGGAATCTTAACATGTGCAAACGCACGACTGCAGTTGCCAGCAGAGTGCTGTGCAATAATGGTAGCACAGACAGCTTGATCCAAAACGCCGCCTGATGTCTGCAGCCTTCCTTCCACCACACAGTTCCCTTCTACATCCCCATCCCTGGGCAGCCTTCAAGTTGGCAAAACATTGCCTCTGTATTTTCCCCGATGCAAGCATTTTTACAATTGACTGCTGTAGCTGCCGTTCTCCCTCCTAGTGCGTTTCATTGTCATTATTATGAAATAATTGTCATGTTCTAGATCACAGAATCACAGAGTCACAGAATCGTAGGGGTTGGAAGGGACCTCGAGAGATCATCGGGTCCAACCCCCCTGCCAAAGCAGTCTCCCTATCTCATATTACACAGACAGGCATCCCGACGAGACTTGAATATCTCCAGAGAAGGAGACTCCACCCCCTCCCTGGGCAGCCTGTGCCAGGGCTCTGTCACCCTCACTGTGAAAAAGTTCTTCCGCATGTTGGTGCGGAACTTCCTGTGCTCCGGTTTACAGCCATTGCTCCTAGTTCTGTCCTCACAGACCACTGACTAGTTAAGACCTTGAAAGAAGTATGATAAGAAGCATCCTTTTCGCCAGTTGCTTGCTTAAAAGCTGTATGAAATATTTATTTTGAATGTTCATATTTAAATTGTAGCATTGTTTCTGTTTTATGGGGAAGAATAATATTCTCTATGGTTTTGCAAGTGTGCCTTCACCAACATTAGTGAAATGAAGAATGCAAGGGAAGATACTGCTGGCTTTTCATATTCATGATTTTTTTTGGTTTTTATTTTTTTGGTGAGGAAAACTGCTACCTACTCAAGAAAAAGGACCCTCTAATAGAAACATATTAAAAGAACGAGCACATAAGTTAATTTTAAATTATTGATTACACGAAAATTCAAAAAAACTGTTGTAAAAAGGTGTAGCCATATATCCCAACTTAATTATTTTTTCCCATGCATACTTGATGAGAATGACCATTCATAACATTGTTCTTTGAAAAGTGGAATAACTGTGAATAAAATGTGTTGGTTGGCCTATTTGAAACAAGGAATTTTTTGAGCTACATGTAATTATAACACAAATATAAATATGAAACTAGACCCTGACATTAGTCTTTCAGATTTTTGATTTTTTTCACTGAAATAATAGTTTTATTATCTTAAAATTATTATGATGATTTTATTGTATTTTCTTAATATTTTATGAATGTCTCTAATATTTTCTTAACAAAAATTACTACTTTCAGAACTAGTCAAAGTATTTTAGAGTGCTGTGGACATTGTATTGTATTGAATCGTGTGAAACATAATTATATCAGTCTTTGCACAAGCTTGATTTTTTTTTGTTTTGTTATAAATTTGTGTATCCAATGTGTATAAACTTAGTTGAACGTAAGATTTTACCTGAATGATTCATAAATATTATATGTTATTCTAAGTATGATTATTTAAATAGGTTTTGGTTGAGACTGTAAATGCTGATACCCTATTTTATAGCACTTAATCTCATTTTTAAAACACAATTTTTGAAAATCTGTTATGACATAAAACATATGTAAAATATGTACTTAATTTGCTTTTACAGTTTCATTTCGAAGAACTATTTTCAAACCAGAATCCCTGTGTGCACTAGACAGATATAACTGTAATTTATTTCAGGATGTATTCATGAAAATAAATGTAAAAGACCTTCTCACAATGTCTTTTTCAACCTTGGAATAAGTTAAATAAAGTCCCTTAGTTGATAGTAAACCATAAACTTGTGTAGCTTTAGTAATATATATTCTGTCAGAGAGTCAGATTCCTCAGCAGCAAAATAATTACCCTGATCAATAAAGTAAATTAGGAATAAAAGACAGAGTGTAAGAGGAAAATTCTGGGCTAGAACTTTAGTTGTTTGATCTTGCTTTTATACAAAACCTGACAAAACTAAAATTAGAAATGCCAGGATTAGCTTTTGTTGAACAAATTTTATTTCTAATCTTAAATAAATAATCATGGCCAGTCAAAACCTAAAGCTTACAGTCAAAAAAACCTCCTGAAGTTTAATAGGACTTAATGCTGTGATTCTGAAATGTTGCTGCCAACACTGGTAGCCTTCATAAACCCCTTCTAAACTTGCAGCTGAAGTGCTGTGGTGTATCAGGTAGGTATGCCAGAGGTAAGAAGCCTATGCTTGTAAAGTCTTGTGGTATTGTGGGTTTTTTGATGCTCAATATCTGATCAATAAAATTAAGGAGTCTGGGGAAAAAAAAAAAAAAATCTATCAGATCAATTTGTGTCCGCTGTAGCACCAGTACATACAGGAAGAGGAGCAGCCTACAGCAAACACACCTTCCATCAGCTGCAAGGTTGACATAGTCATAGTTAAAGCTGCTGATTGTGGGGAGGAAGTTATACAGTTTAGTGGTGGTAGGACATTTTAAGTTATTTGACCATACACTAAGCAAACTAAACATTGTATTATGGGAAGCTTAAGGGAAAGAGCAAATTCAGGAAAAGGAGGGATCAGGGTGGGGTGGGGAGAAGCAAGCATGGGAAAATAGAGGGAAGAGGGAGTAGAAAGGTCTGGTCATGTTTAAACAGCTTGCTGGTCTGTAAACTTGTGGGGCAGCACTCTTGTGCTTGAACTGCAGCTTCCCCTATAGTCTCATTCAATCCGAATTTAATGTGCTGTGAGAGAGTGTACTGTGTCCTCTGTGTATATGTATGTGAACACCAGTGAATATTCAGTTGGATTAGCAGAGAAGGGGGGTGAGAGGATTGAGTCCACTAGAGGTGGACCATGGGTCTGAGGGATTTGAGAGTCTAGGCCACATAAACTGCAGGACATCAGGGTGTGGGTGCCAGCCACTCGATTGACTGTGTCTAACAACAGCTGCCTGAGTGATGCATACACATGTGTGTGTGTACATGTTGCAACTAGAAAACTCCAATCTTGCTCTGCTGCAGAGGAAAACCAGGATCAAGTCACCCATTACTGATGTTTATTGGAGCCCAGTATTTGTGTGGGTGCAGGTAAAGACATTGTTCTCTCTCTGTCTCCATCTGTGTGGCTGGTCCTATGTACACCGTGTTGTGTGTGCATGTGTTTGCATCAGCTGGGAATAAGTGCTCCGCCTCACTACTGCATGGAGACAGAGAACTGCAGCATCCTCACTGGGACAGGAGAAATCCCCTGGGTCCAGTCCCAGTGGGTGCTGTTGCTTGTAACAGAATATTGGACACATGAGAAAAATGAACTCATATACAGAAATGACTGGAGTAATGATTCAAATGCATTCTATAGAACAGCCAGAGCAGATTTGTTATAACATTGTTAAAATTTGGAAGTACATATTGCAGCCAAGAAATTTCATCTTTCATATCATAGGCAGTGAAAAAAACCCTTCATCCGCCCAAAACAACTGCATAACAACGTTATTCACTCCTTCCTCATGGGGTATTAGCTACTTGCAGCTTGGAAAAGCATCTGGAATGTTGTAAGGGGCCAGAGTCAGAGAGATGTCAGGCGCTGCAGGAGTGAAGGCTGGGAAAGTTTGCAAGGGGCCTGCAGTCAAGCTTCAGTTTCATAGGTATGATCAGAGAACATGTACCCAGGTACGATCTGTGGGAAAGGGGAGAGTGAAAACATTAGAAAACTGCTGTTAGACAAGAATGTGTCTTGTTCCCATTGAAACTAATAGGATCAGAAACTATCCTTAAAACAAAGAAGGTGATATGGTTTTTGAAAATAATGACGAAAAATGTAGAAATAACTTAATGCAGTGTTTTAGACACAGGTGGCTTTTTTCCTTGATGTTTCAGTGGGAAATTAAATTGAACATGGCATGGTACTAATCCTAATTCCTAACATTTGGGTTTTTTCCCCCAATATGTGTAGAATTATGCTCAGGAGTTAAAACCTAAATCAATTATGGAAAGTGGGTAAGTATTGTTAAGTCTGTATGGAAGAGGTTGCTGTCAATAGCAAGGAAGGTAACTCACAAAAATATTTGTGTATCTGTATTTAAAAAACAGAGATGAAGAAAACACAGCTCATCTCTAAAATAATTCTGGGGAAAGAATAAGTGGGATGCTCAATGTTTGAAACTTAGAAGCAGAATTTTTTTAGATCCCTCTGTGTGTGATAGATTTAAAGTTCCATTATGAATGATTATGGCATTTGCTATAATTAGGAATGTTTTTTGATACTTAACTGTTATCTTCTTACTGTTATTTTATTTGAGCTATAGTGATTCATGTCTTGTGGCTAAGAGCCTTATAGCAGGTACAAATAGGAAAAAAAAATTTTTTTGTTACTGAATTAAAAACAAGACACAAAACCCAACAAGCAAATCTGTACTTCTGGTAATATGTTGATATCAAGTGTATAATGATACACTTCTCTATGCCTGAAAAGAGATTGCAGTAAGATGCTGAATGCCAAAGTCTAAATTAAAGTACTGCCTGCTGACCTTCACATTGTTAGTACCAGAAAAATATATAGTTTCAATAACTGTGCTTCAGTAAGTTAACTTGCTCATATTCAGGCTTGTGTCTGAATTGCAGATGAGAGCTGTATTGCAATGACAGAATTACAGTGCTGGGTTTTTCTCCACCTGTGGATTCTTAAAAGTTAGAAGAATAAGCAGATATGGACAAAGCTGCTAAAAAAGCACAATGAATGGATACAAGGTAAAAACCTTGAACTTTATTAAAACCAAACAAAAATATTTGCCCATGTGATAGCTGTAAAATTTGAAGGTCCTATAAACAGTACATTCAGATTTGGGATTTATTTGGTTGAGACTTATTTAGGGTTTTTTGTCCCTGAATAACTAAGCCTGTTCTCTGCATATCGGATGCAGTAAATATCCTGGGCTGGCAGAGAATCCAACACTCTTTTCTATTTTTTTTTTAAGCTTTAGAAGCCTTCAGTCTCTCTAGGGTATTGTTTGTGGAAATTTCTTCACCTTTATGAATTGTAAAAAGATTTTACTTTTCTGGTAGTGACACAAAATACTAAGCTTGTGTATCTTTGGAAGTATGACCCCAGGGAAAAAAAAAAGCAAAACATAAATGTATGTTGAAGAAAAGACATATCAAGGACTGGTATTTCCTCAGATTAATTTTTCCCATTAAGTGAGGTATGGTCATTGGATGAATTGAAACATACCCTTGTCCTATGAAAAACTTGAAAGACTATGATTTTTCTTAAAACAATTTTATGCAATCTAGAATGCTTTCTAGGAGATGTTACTACACTGCAAAACAGTAAACTGAAAATAAGTCAGATTTCCTATGGAAGGGATAGTGTTGATACTAATCAGCAGTTGATAGTGCAGCAAAGATGGAAGCAAATAATAGGATGAGAGGTAATGGTTTTAAACTAGAAAAGGGTAGATTTAGGTTGGATATTAGGAAAAAATTCTTCAATTTGAGGGTGGTAGATCACTGGAACAAGTTGCCCAGAGAGAGACCCCATCCCTGGAGACATTCAAGGCCAAGCTTGACAGGGCTCTGTGCAACCTGATCTGTTAAGCTCATTGAGGCTATTTGTATTTCAAAGATTTCATCCAGAACTGATCTTTGCATCTCTGGAAATAATCTAAGGTAAACATTAATGAAACAAAAGAACATCTTCAGAATTACCCATACCTTCCTCAAAGGAATCATTAAAAATCAAACAGCAGTAGATCTGGTTAGGAATTTTCAGATAAAACATAAATGTCAGAAAAGATGGATGATAAATAACAGAGCAGAAGCATCCTTGCTATTACCCCAGCTTCAGAAAACTGTATTAAGATAGTGGTAGAAATGCTGGGAAAGATTTCTAGGACTGATCCATTCACTGTGTTTGGGTTGGATAAATGATAGCCACCAAACTCAAAGGTTGGAAACTTCTAGCTTCCGGAGAGCTTTCTGATTGGGCTACCCAATCAGACTAGGAAATATAAAACCATTCTAACTAATATGATGTTCTTGTCCTCTTCATAGCTTTTCATAACTGAACTTTACTGATAATTTCATCACTGGAGTTATTGACAATGTGAAATGTGAAAAATCATAGCACTTTGACTAAGGTGCTGTGAGGAAAAAAAGTATTATGCCCATGTACTAAATACATCCGTGTCCTTGATATATAGTTTCAGTGTTTCCAAGATTAAGACTTTGAAGTCTTACAGAAGTTTAGGCTTGGGTCAGAACAAAACCACATTAGAGATTTGACTGTTACTTTAGATAGAAGATTCAGTGCTTTCCCTCTTTTCCCCATTTTAACCAGAGATTCTTTCCAAATACCAAAGTGTTAACTGATGCATACACTAATACATAATAAATCAGCACTCATGTTCTTGGGCAAATATGAAGTGAAGCACACTCTGTTTCTAAATATGCGGGGGTTTTATGGTCAGTTTCAAATGTGCATATGTTTTATTTAATCCAATCCTTTCTATTGTTTTCAGAAATATGAATAATGAATTTATTTTTCAAACATTCACAGTGTTACTTGAGGAATATGTTACAAGTTGGTATTAAATATTAAGTCTGGAGTATGGATTTTCCATATTTAAGCATTTTTAACAGTCTGAGAAGTAAATTGGTTACCTGAGTATGGTGTCCTAGATTGACAATATTAAGTTCTTAAAATCTGTTGTGAACAAAGCAGCCCATACATAATGACTTAAAGCTTTCTTGCTGTGTAGAAAAGTTGACATAAGAGAAAAAGAAAGCTAGGTGCAGATGGAAGCATTTCTATGTCTAAAGTGTGAGCAATGTATGAGACAGCTGAAGCAAACATTTTGATAGCTTTTCCTTTTATTCTGTAATTGTGTTTTGTCACTCTACAAATATAGAGGACAGCAGTGAGAACTTTTTTGTACCTTTGCAAACATGTGAAGACCTCTTCACTTAGGACTGAGTTGAAGAGGCAGTAGTGCATCTTTATAAGACTAGATTTATAATTCAAAACAGCTGGTGCTTTATAAAAGAAAATACTGGAGCTGAGGACTGGAAACACCCACTATATGCATTAAAGGGACTTTGGACTAAGTCTGGTCTGGTCCCGGGGACTGAATGTACATTAAAGATTGGTCTGCATCTTCCAGTTCAGGCTCATCTAAAAGAAATGCTGGTCCTGTGCTTAAAGACTGCTCCACACTGTGAACCAAAGCACAGCAAGTGGGGACAGTCAAAAGATTTGCTTCAAAAGCACGATCTTGAACAGATCTGAAATGATAAACACACTCTTAGGGTACTTGTGTCCTATTGCTCGCTCTTCAAAATGCTTCATCTAATGTCAGCATCCTGAAAGATGTTTTTTGCTATGATATGGACAACCAGCCTGTTTTGCACTGAAATGGTAATATTTCCTGTCCTAAACTAACACAGCTTCCGGTTGTCGTTTTGGTGGGATTCATTTTACATATTTTACTTGAGTAAAATTAATTTTCTAATATCAGGGAATCATCCAGACTCCGTTGTCAGCTGCAGAAAAACACAGTTCCAAATGGAGAGACATGTGTCATAGGATGAAACAGATCACTCTGAAAGTGCCACTTTCTTGATCGGAAAAGAGGAATTTAACCCTGAAGACATCCAAATTTAGAAGGGATTAAATGCAAAATATTTGGTGATTACCCAGCTCTCTAGTCTATCCAGATCTCACTGTAAGGCCTTTCTATCCCTGGGGGAGTCCACAGCTCCTCCTAATTTAGTATCATTCTAATATATATTCCAAGAAAGAAGCTGAAGAAGTGTTTTACAAACTCTGACCACATACTAAAATGTAACTTTTAAAAACACATTCTGCACTGATTTGCATTTGGAGCAGGGGGAGGTACAGCTTCAATTCCGTGCATTATAAGCAGATCTTGTTGAATGGTGGAAGATGTGTTCTAGTGCATCCACACCCTAGATCCAGAATTACAGCTGCTATAGGCATTTCTTGCATGTTGCTGAAATCAGTCTCTTCATAATACTCCATTTTTTTAATAATTATTTGTCTTCCATAGTAGCTTTGTTCTTTTATTGAAGATGCTTGCTTAGTGAGAGTGCGATGTTTTTCCCCATATGCTTATATAACGCATGTCATTATTAGCAACTACTTCTGTTAAAAAAATAACCCCATCAAATACAATTTATGGTAAAAGATGTATTATCTCAAAGGTAGAACCTTTTATCCTTTGTTTGAATGGAGTACCACTTGTTCTTTATTGTTACCTCCAGCTCTTAATGTGAAGGAAAGCTATGACTGCAAAATGCTCAGGGGTGCTGTCACAGTGATTACTAAAGGGCTTGAATGATATGAGAAAAGTCACATATTTACTGTCTGTGTAATTAGGGAAATATTGTGGAACTGCAGTATGTTAGTCGTTTGAATGACTGTACAGGGGGATGAAGGCTGTGCAAGAGCAGAGCTAAGAAGCCTAAAATAGCTGTGGGAACTGTTAATTACAGGTCACAGTTTCTGAGGGAACATCCCAGAGATACAGGTACACTCAACACATGTGGTGAAAGTATCAGAATGTATCAAAAATTAGTTTAGTGATTAATTATACCTTTAATGGTGTTTTACATAATTACTCTGTGAATCAGCTCTTTGAAAATTTCTCCTACCTTCTTTTCATCATTTTTTAAAATTATGTAAATAGAACATTTGTGCCTCCTTTTGCTTTGTGTTGAGGTGTTTCCTGTGATGCCTCACTTTGGAAGCCTAATGTTGATTTGCATGGAGATTCCATTTATATATTCCATTTTATCTCCCATTCCTTGCAGTGAGATAACATTTATACAGAGCGTGAAGGATATAGACTTGTTTCTGAACTATATGAAATCTTGACAAAATGAGTACCTTTTTTACCTGTGATGAAAATGACCTAATTAAACATGTCAGTGACAACAGGGTGTTTGAACGGTTAGTAGAACAGTTTTATGCTTGGTTCCAGTAATTCCTGTGGAATAATTATTTGTCTGATCAGCAGAATGGAACCAAGAAGGGAAACTAAATGCCAAGTGTTGTTCTGCCTTTTCCATTTATTTCCAGTCACAGCATGCAGCACTTTTTATAATCCTTGGCTCTATCAAAAGAAGCAGCCAGATGGCAGTTGTCCCATGTTAACTTGAGAGAGGAGCACCAGAGGTCAGTTTTCAGTGTCTGAAAGTTTCCTTTCTGAGAAAAGGGAAGGGAAGGGAAGGGAAGGGAAGGGAAGGGAAGGGAAGGACCCACTAGTTATTATTTTTTAAAAAGCTTTCACAGTGATGCTAATGCTTGTTTTGAAAGGACAATTAAAAATAAAAAAGGAAAGATGGGAAAAAGGGCATGCAAACTAAACTTGAACATCGCTCTTGCCAGAATTTCTAATAAGTTGTGTAGAAGAGTGTAGAAAATAGATTTTTTTAAAAATTATTATTGTAGTTTCAAACAAATTTCTAGAGTTAGATGTTCTCATAGAAGTTCACTAAGGGCATATTCANATCGGAAAAGAGGAATTTAACCCTGAAGACATCCAAATTTAGAAGGGATTAAATGCAAAATATTTGGTGATTACCCAGCTCTCTAGTCTATCCAGATCTCACTGTAAGGCCTTTCTATCCCTGGGGGAGTCCACAGCTCCTCCTAATTTAGTATCATTCTAATATATATTCCAAGAAAGAAGCTGAAGAAGTGTTTTACAAACTCTGACCACATACTAAAATGTAACTTTTAAAAACACATTCTGCACTGATTTGCATTTGGAGCAGGGGGAGGTACAGCTTCAATTCCGTGCATTATAAGCAGATCTTGTTGAATGGTGGAAGATGTGTTCTAGTGCATCCACACCCTAGATCCAGAATTACAGCTGCTATAGGCATTTCTTGCATGTTGCTGAAATCAGCCTCTTCATAATACTCCATTTTTTTAATAATTATTTGTCTTCCATAGTAGCTTTGTTCTTTTATTGAAGATGCTTGCTTAGTGAGAGTGCGATGTTTTTCCCCATATGCTTATATAACGCATGTCATTATTAGCAACTACTTCTGTTAAAAAAATAACCCCATCAAATACAATTTATGGTAAAAGATGTATTATCTCAAAGGTAGAACCTTTTATCCTTTGTTTGAATGGAGTACCACTTGTTCTTTATTGTTACCTCCAGCTCTTAATGTGAAGGAAAGCTATGACTGCAAAATGCTCAGGGGTGCTGTCACAGTGATTACTAAAGGGCTTGAATGATATGAGAAAAGTCACATATTTACTGTCTGTGTAATTAGGGAAATATTGTGGAACTACAGTGTGTTAGTCGTTTGAATGACTGTACAGGGGGATGAAGGCTGTGCAAGAGCAGAGCTAAGAAGCCTAAAATAGCTGTGGGAACTGTTAATTACAGGTCACAGTTTCTGAGGGAACATCCCAGAGATACAGGTACACTCAACACATGTGGTGAAAGTATCAGAATGTATCAAAAATTAGTTTAGTGATTAATTATACCTTTAATGGTGTTTTACATAATTACTCTGTGAATCAGCTCTTTGAAAATTTCTCCTACCTTCTTTTCATCATTTTTTAAAATTATGTAAATAGAACATTTGTGCCTCCTTTTGCTTTGTGTTGAGGTGTTTCCTGTGATGCCTCACTTTGGAAGCCTAATGTTGATTTGCATGGAGATTCCATTTATATATTCCATTTTATCTCCCATTCCTTGCAGTGAGATAACATTTATACAGAGCGTGAAGGATATAGACTTGTTTCTGAACTATATGAAATCTTGACAAAATGAGTACCTTTTTTACCTGTGATGAAAATGACCTAATTAAACATGTCAGTGACAACAGGGTGTTTGAACGGTTAGTAGAACAGTTTTATGCTTGGTTCCAGTAATTCCTGTGGAATAATTATTTGTCTGATCAGCAGAATGGAACCAAGAAGGGAAACTAAATGCCAAGTGTTGTTCTGCCTTTTCCATTTATTTCCAGTCACAGCATGCAGCACTTTTTATAATCCTTGGCTCTATCAAAAGAAGCAGCCAGATGGCAGTTGTCCCATGTTAACTTGAGAGAGGAGCACCAGAGGTCAGTTTTCAGTGTCTGAAAGTTTCCTTTCTGAGAAAAGGAAAGGGAAGGAAAGGGAAGGGCAGGGAAGGGAGGGGAAGACAAG
>VZTU01027537.1:31603-85215 GCA_013400835.1 Zapornia atra | reverse complement strand
CCATCCCTCTGTGCTGCTGGGAGAAGGGGTTAGAGAAGTCAGGAGTGAAGATAAGCCTGGGAAAAAGGGAGGGGTGGAGGGAGGTGTTTTAAGATTTTTGTTTATTTCTCATTGCTCTACTCTGTTTTGCTTGGGTAATAAATTAGATTATTTTAAATTTTTTTTTTTAGTCTGTTTTGCCCATGACAGTAATTGGTGAGTGATCTCTCCCTGCCCTTATCTTGATCCAGGAGCCTTCTGTAATATTTTCTCTCCCCTGTCCAGCTGAGGAGAGCAGTGACAGAGCCACTTTGGTGGGCAACTGGCCTTCAGCCTGGATCAATCCACCACAAATAGGATACAGGAACTTGTTAAAAGCACTTGATATGGGCAATAGCATAAATATTGTGGGTTGTTATTCAAAATTGCAATTAAAGAAGATATATATTGTAGAAAGGATATTACATTCTATTTCTTAGGCCAATTTCTCTCAGGCATTGGGATAAATTATGATGTGTGTGCACAGAACAAGGTGAAGGTGAGTGTCCAGGAAGATTGTTCTACTGCAAAGTTGTAAAGCTCTCTGCACAGTTCCTGAAAAAAAAGATGACACACTGTCTGGAGCAGGATCTGCGTCACCCTGACCCACCATGTCCCTTCAACTCTCACCTTTAATAGTCCTTGGCCCATACAAATAGATTTGATCAGTGCCCTTCAGACCCTATGGTGCAGCCACAGTCTGCACAGCTGGCTTGTGCCAGAAATTCTGCTGGCAGAAAAGCCATTGGGGAGGTGGACAGAAGACTAAACATCCCTACTCTCATTCCCTGCTGATGCTGGATCATGCTGGTATTGCTCTATGGAGCAGTCCAGCTGTTGTTGAAAGAAAACCTGTGCTGAGGTATGTTGGCAGTGTGTCAGTCACATATATCTTGTTGACTCCAAATTAATTTTTAAAAAAACACCAACAAACAAAAAAAACCCAAACCCACAAACCTGACAAAAAAAACCCAAAACGTGAACAAATCTTTGATTAAAAGGGTTGTTGGTTAGACTAGCCTGACCTACCTCCTCCATTTTAACCTACGGTAAGCAGCTTGCTTTCTCTGGTAACATGAAATCCTCCTGCAGCAGTCTATATTAAACCCAGATTCTCTGTGAAAATATGTGAAAAGTAGGTTAAATCTGATACAAATATCACTTGTTGATTTTTTTTTAATGGGTGGGTTTTGAAATAGGATGATTAATGCTGCTTGAATTAAATTAAAAAGGAGAGGGAGGGATGAGAAGAAACCAAATATCTGTAAATTGGGAATAGGAACGATGAGAAGGGATTTGCCTTTATCTGATGTCTTTAATCTCTTCCTTTTTTAATATTCTTCCCGAACCTATAGAAACAATCTCTTACCACAACTGTATAGCTTGTTGTACTGAAGCACGAGCAGGAAACTAATTTGGGATCGCGCTGACTGACCATGCTTGTACGAAAGAAGGAAACCCTTAGGGCTTACAACATGTATCTTGCCATGAAGTCCTAGGCCTCTGTGTTGGAATAAGGAAACATTTCATTTGTATTACCTTCTTTAATAATCTGCCCTCACACCCCCGTGGGTCGACTCACTCTTTTATGCTGGTTTTTTTACGCCATCCTGAGGCCCGTGTAAGGGATGCGCGTGTGACTATTTTGGCTTTCATTTTTTTAAGCCTTGTCTTGCTCAGTTCAGCATTGCCCGTGGGGATCTGGGCATATGTGATCTCTCCAAGTTTATGGCTTGATTTGCTCCCAGATGTGCAAACTGTGTTCTGACTGACTGCGCTTTCAGAAGCTGCAGCCAGCTAGCCAGCTCTGGACTCGAAGTAGCTTAGTAACTCTGACCTTGGATTTGCTCAGGGACCTCACTGTGCCGCCTGGCTGTATCATCTCCTGTCATTTGGGCAGATTCTGAGGGCTGCATAAAATAAAACGCATTAAATGCTAGTGTCCAAAAGCAGCAGCATAGCCAGGCAATGACTGGAATGCTCTGAAAAGATCGAGCAAGCAGGAAGATGAACAGTTTACATAAACATGAAATAGTGAAGGTCACCCAAAGACATTATGTCTTGTTATACAGTAAGATATTCAAAGCATGATCCTTTCTCCCTCAACCCAGCACACATATCATCCATGGAAAGAGATGCAAATAGAGCCTTTCCCTTGGACACTTGGAGTTTGCTGTGAACCAGAGATGGCTAAATTGGAAAACAATCTTGACCAGGTTGCTGATGGTGGCTGTTGCCAGAGATGGGATACCAGGCTACACAGGACAGTAGGTGAAGAAGAGGGAATGAAAGCTGTTTAAGACCTGCCACAGTCCCCCCTTAGACATATATGTAGACTCTCAAAGGGATTCCACGGGGATTCAAAGAGACCCTGTGGCTACAGCTGTAGTAAAGTCCAAGCCTTTCAATTTTCCCAACATTTGGAACAAAGCATGTTCTGCATGCATGATCTGCTGACTTTGGGGGGGTTTCAACCCCCTATTTGTCTTTGACCCTCCATGGGAAACCAGGACAAGGCAAGGAAGGAGGATCGGGTCATGTGAGAAAGGAAAGGTAGAGAGTTACTTCAGGCAAAAACCTAGCATGTGTCCCTTTGAGCTGGAGACCTGCGGGGCTACCCAGCATCCTTTCTGCTGTGCTGTCCACGATTTGAGTCACACAGCACCCTGTTCAGGGGATCAGGCTGATGTGCAGCGTGTCTGCCCCTGAACTGAGAGGTGGAGGGTCTTTTTGAAGCGTGGCCCCGGCTCTGCTGGATCTGAGCTCATAGCTGCTCTCTTCGCTGCAAAGGAGCTGGGCATCCCCTCCCAAGTGGCAGATGCCAGAGCTGTGGCAAGGCCTGGAGTGCAGGCTGTGCTGGAGTGAGCGCACGCTGTGCTGAAGTGCAGGCTGTGCTGGAGTGAGAGCAGGCTGTGCTGGAGTGCAGGCTATGCTGGAGTGCAGGCTGTGTGGAGGCTTCCGCAGGATTAGGAACGGGTGACAGATGCACAAGAGGTGGCCTGAGGGCTTGGGGAGTGGCTACCCAGGCATAAATACCACAGCAGCCGGTGCACACAACCTACACTGCAGGATTCGGGTGTCTGAGAGTTCAGGGGGATACAGGAATGTGGAGGGGCTAGGGAGTGGATTCAGGCTCTGCTTGGTAAAGAGAGAGGAAGGTAGCAGAAGGGTTTTAAGAAGTCGATTTAGGGCTTTGGTTCAGGGAGGAAGAGCTGGTGTAGCCACAGCGGGGTGCAATTCTGGTTTGGGAAAACGCAGTGGGCTCAAGACAGCATGTGAGGAAGTAAGTCTTGAGCTAAAGGCATGGAAGGATTTCTGTAGACATGTGAAGCTTTTGAGTATATACATCCTGGGTCACAGTTCCTAGCGATGCTGACGGCTTTGCTTTCATGGGTCCCCTCACGCCCCGTGTCCCCGCGGAGCCTGCAGCCGGGTAGGGTATGGTGGGCAGCACGGCCCAGGATGTCGCAGCTCCAGGGTCTGCAGATGCCGTCTAGCGCTAGCTGGGTGCGTGTGCCTTTGCGCCCGAAGCCTTCCAGCCAGCAAGCAGGTGGCCGGCCGGTGCGGGGCCCGCTGCAGCCGCGGACCGCCGGCGCCACCTTCCGGGAGCCGGCGGGAGGGAGGGACGGACCGACGGACTGAGGGCACCGCTTGCTCTGCTGGGCTGCATAGGCACAGGGTACTTCCCCCTCTCACCCCTTCCTGCCCCTCTCCCCCCTCCCCGCGTTGTCACCCCGGGGGGATTGCGTGCTTCCGAAGTTTAGCTCAGTGCAGCGCTGAGGATGACTGAGGGCTCTGCCTCGGAGAGGTAGGGGAACAGCAGAGCACCTTCCCTAGGAAAACACCCAGCAAAAGAAAAATCGTTTAAGCCAAGAGCTGTAAGCGCTGTAGAAAGATGCTCAGTGTTCTTCCTTCGCTGCCTGCTGGTGGACTGTCGAATGTGTTGTAGGGTCCTCAGATCTGTAGAAGCGATTGTTTCCCCAGTATAGGAACGGGAAGATGCCACTTGCTAGAATATTTCTTTTGCTTCCTTTACTTATTAATTTACTATAATTTAATATGCCTTTTTTTGGTGTTAGATTTTAAACAGTACTGTGCCAGGCTTCAAGTAGATGGAATAAAATTCTGAGTTTAAAAAACCTCCAGCCACTCTTTGTAAGCAGTAAGCAGTACACTTCAGGCAAGCCGTTTATGTATGGCCATGTACTTTTCTTTTTACTTTTTTTCCGTTTTTTTTTTTCCTTTTTTTTCTTTGTTGGAGGTTGAAGAGTAAAAGAAATCTTCTGGTTTTCCTTGCAAAGTATTTTGTATTTTTTTTAGACATTAACTTTGGGCAGCTTCCTAAACTGATAGTTCCAGGAGCCCCAAAGCACTGAGTTTTGCACTGAAAATGAAAGCTGTTAGACTGATTTATTGGTGTTTCAACCAAATAAACTTACAAGGATGTGTTGACTCAGTTGTTTTTCTCTTTCCTTCCTTTAAATCTTTCTTTTCCTAGCAATGAAAGTCTGAGGTTTAGTTTATAACCCTCTTATGTCCTTTATATGAAGAACACATTTGTAAATATAGTACCATATATGGAAAACCAGTTTTGTTAATTCTAAGACCAGAACTTGTAATGTGCAGAGTCGAAAGCCTATGTAGTGCCTCTAACTGAACCATATGTATTAATAACCCATCAATCATCTCTTCTAGAACAGTAGTAGTGTCTTGAGGCATATCACAGGGTTGAACACCTACTGTATAACCTTTCTGCAATGTCTGTGTTTCTCTGTTTTATGAGTCATCCGAGGGAGCAGAAATACAAGAAATCTACTGAGTAGAGAAAAAAAAGGGAAGATTGTTTTTCTAGTTGTGTTTTGGGTTTTTTTTTGTACAACCAGCATACAAGGTAGGCACACAGGCAGTTAAATCAAGCTGTCTGAGAGAGTGGTAAGAAAGACTAAGAGCACAAAGAGGTCAAGAGTCTCTTGTAGGGTAGCATCCAGAATACTAAGACTTAAAATTCAAAGACAGTGTAGCTTTTATTTATACTGATTATACCTTTTATTTATACCCATTAACAGAGCTGGAGCTAAAGTCTATCAGCTGTTTCAGTACAGTAGAGCTCCTTTTCCTGCAAAACTTTCCACTTCTGTCCTTGGATCATCCCACCAACACTGATCATAGTGCCTGTACTATAACGTTCATCTCCATCCCTGTCTTTGGAGATGCTCTAATTAGGGGAGGTTTCTAAAGCTGTTGAAATGCAGACTATTGTGAAGGTCAGTTTTGTCTATTAAGTTGGATAGACAGAGCTCCCCACCAACATTTCACCGCATGAGGTGAGATACAGCATCAAGTTGGCTTATTCTTGTTACAGCATCAGGCAGGCATTTTTGTGCTTCTCTCTGCTAGACACTGAAGGAGGGAAGTTTTGCAGAGGTTAATGATTTAAAGGTGCCAGGAATTATTTCCACAGAACAAAGGCCTTTTTTGAAAGGTGGAAACAGCAGAGAACTTGGAAGCTGTTAGTTACCAATATGGGGAGTTGACTGGGAAAGCTCACACTCTTCTAGACGTCACAGGGACAGATTGAAAGGGGCTCTAATGGATGTTACAAGAATTGGCTTCAATTATCTCTCATAAAATTTGCAGTACGTTCTGTCAGAGGGAAGTCGTACTTCTTGACAGCGTATGAGACTGCTGCAGTTCTGACTTGAATTTGGATACTTGCCACAGCCTGTTAAGCAAAGCAGCACACTCCAGTACCTTTGTCAAGCTTGTCTTTTCATTTAGCTAAGATTTTAATTAAAAAAAAGAGGTAAAATTTGTGTGTGACCGTTTTTTTAAATAGAATGAATTATGCAGAAGTAACTGGAGCTCTGAAGTGCTTCAAATTCTGCACATGCAGCTTGGCATCTTCAGTGGGGAGTGATGAGTCGTGGCTCCCTGGACACAGAGAAAGGATGATATGGTGGAACCTAACCGCCCAGTGATTTCACCCTAAGGTGATTTAGTGACTGAATGCAATATAGAAAACTCATCTTTGGAGAATTCCTACTTGGTGAAACCTCTAAAAAGCAGCTTTCAAAGTAAAATTCCAAGAAAATAACAAAAATTACAATACCCCAGTTACATAGGATGCAATGTGAATAACAAAGTTTTCATAATTTTTGACAAATGAACATGTAATTTTTTACTTCTTTCTAATTCTTACTCTGCCCTGAAACATTTCTACTGCACCTGCCATGGAATTCATAAGTATAAGTGCCTGATATTTCTTGCCCATTTGGCTCCACAACTTTGCACTTTAGGGAACATTTGCTGATCTCTATCTTTATTTCTGAAAAATGCTGATTTAAAAACCTCAACTTGTTTCAGAAAAGTTTAGCTCCAGAAAAAGCTCAGATACTAATTTATTTATGAGGAAAAAACTTGAAGATGGTCTGTACTTTGACAGTAGTTTTGGGCTTTATTTTTTCGCCTGCTTAAAACCACTTTGCACAGCTTTTCTTTTCAAGTTAAAACACAAATTTTTTTTTTTTTTTAATCTGTAGATTGAAATGGAATACTTAATTTCTTGAAAAAAGAGAATTTTTTTTTCCCCGAAAACGATCACCTTTCTCGAGATCTCTGGAATTTCCTAATTTGGGGGAAAAAAAACCCCAAACCAACCAAAACAAAGTCCATGGCAAAACTATTAGTAAAATAGAAATTCCCCAGCTGGAGCCATGGGCACCTGAGTCTATTTGCCTAGATCTTTGCACTATAGCTGGAAGTTGTGTACTGAGGACTGTGGATGAAGTAGTAGTTTTTCCATATTTAGAAGAGAACTCTGATTTGAGTTTCTCTTGTTGCAGGATGTTGTCCTCCCAAAGAGGATGCTGTATGAGGTCTTCAGTGGGTGATTGCTTATACTTGTTCCATGTTCGATCTGAGTGATCTCAACTGAAGCATCATAAACTCTTAACACATTTCTGAAAGACATTCAGATGAAATGACGTGAATTATTTTTTTTACTAGCTCTGCTGCCCTGATGATCACGATGGGAGCAAGAGGTTAAGGTGTAGAGGAGGTTAAGGCATCAGAAGTCATCTTGTCCTCTGTATGAGAAGAAAGCTAATCCTTTGCAGCTATATATGGTATCTATTAATAACAAAAGTCTCAAGTTCACTCATGGTAGAGATACTCTAGGTACGCCAGTTACACCAATGCCCATATGTTTTGTTGTTCTTGCAGGTTGGGTTTGTTGGAAAGAAGATGGATGTTTGGTCATTGACAACAGCTCTTTGAGTGCAACCATACAGACAATACCTTATCCACTGAGTGATCTATCCATCAAATACATGTCTCTCCAATGTCATGTAGGACAGTATCATATGCTTTGCACAAGTCCGGGTAGATGATGTCTGTTACTCTTCCCTTATCCACTGGCACTGTAATCCCATCATAGAATGCCACCATATGTTAGACATGATTTGCCCTTAGTGAAGCTATGTTGGCTATCCCAAATCACCTCCTTATTTTCTGTGTGCCTAAGCATAGTTTCCAGGAGGATCTGCTCCATGATCTTTCCAGGCACAGAGGTGACATTGACCAGTCTGTAGTTCTCTGGCTCTTCCTTTTTTTCCCTTTTTAAAGACAGAGGTTATGTTTTCACTTTTCTGGTCAGGTTCCCCAGGACCCAAGGATGCATCTCATTAGATCCCATGGACTTGGACACCTTCAGGTTCCTTAGATGTTCTTGAACTTGACTTTCTCCGTCAGTGTGTGATTCTTCATTCTTCCAGTCCCTGCCTTTGCCTTCCGTGTCCTGAGCACTGTGATTAGAGCCCTTGCTGGTGGAGGCTGAAGCAAAAAATGCATTTGGTGCCTCAGCCTTCTCCATGTCGTGGGTAACCAAGTCTTCTGTTTCCTTTCAGAGGGGGCCCACATTTTCCCTAGTCTTCCTTTTATTGCAGACCTATTTATAGAAGCTTGTATTGTTGTCCTTGATGTCCCTGGCCAGATTTAATTTTATCAGGGCTTTAGCTTTCAATAAGGCTGCACTGAGTCCTATGAAAAAACATTACTCTCTCCACATGCCACTAACATGAAAACTTAGACATGCATCAGACAGGCAAGATGAGATTTCCTTGTTTTCCCACCACATAGAACAGATATTCAAAGGCCCTCTTCTTGCTTGTTACCTGGAGATTCTGTCCTGTGTGGGTGACATGAACTGACCCAGCAGTGATAAAGATCTGCTCTAACTAGGTTGTTGAGCAGGACACTGGGATTTGGAGTACACTGAAGAGTAGGGTGAACAGATAAGTGATCCCTGGAGCATGAAATGAAACAGGTTCCTGTCATGCTGCTTTGCTATGCTCATTTATACATGTGACTGTGGAAATTTTCCTGTTTCCATTCCCTTCCTCATTTTTTTTTTTTTTTTTGTGGTCTCAGTATTGGTGGCTCGGTGCTTCTATGAATTTGAATGTTTCTGAGTGGAGAAAATGCAGAATCAGGGCTGGCCAGCAAAGTGGGGCATTTTTTTCTTACAACCTGAAATAAAAGCATGGCTCAAGGAAGGAGCTTGGGGTTTTTGGTTTTCTTTTCAAGAGATATTTAATTGGCAAAGTCTGAAAATGAGCAGGCCCTTATGATCCTTTCCCATCTGTTCACCTGCATGTGCTGATGCTTTTATTTTTCAACCATGAAGTACCTCTCTCTTCTGTCTGGGTACCTCTGAGCACAATGAGTGCTGGTCAGTGGTGATAACTCTACAGTTCTGCTATAATTCAGAAAGCCCGCAGTCAATAAGTAGTGTCTCTCCCAGGCTTCAGCAATATTTCAATGTCCTTGAGATTCTCCTTTGCTTTTTCTTCTGCTTTAGCTAATATTTATTTTTATTTCTGATTCTTTTTTGCAGCTGCCAGGAGAAGTCTATGCAGCCTTGAGTCTTGGAAATCAGATGTTGGTGTTATGAGTCCTATTTTTGCTCTTAGTACTGGCAGGGCACCCACAGGCGCTCAGAGATGGCTCGAGTTTGTTCTGTCCCCATTTGTCGTGTCTGTGTGCTAAACAGAATAACTCTTCCTCTTGACTAGCTTTCCCGTTTATAATTTTTTCATGTTTTCAAATGACTTATCTTTTTCTGGATTTTAGCCACTCAATAATAATTAGCAAAGCAAATGGTGGGCAGTTACACTCAGTCTTCACTTATGCTCCCTTGGCTCTAAGGGGATCTGACGTAAATATAAATAATAGAATTACAGTAATCTATTTATGGACAATGTTCCTAGTCCTGCTGAGGTTTTCCCAGCAGGAGCAGGAAGGAGAGTCAGTGCCATCCATGCTATGAAGAAGTAGCACTGTCCTACTGAAAGGAAATGTTATGGTTGCAATATCAGTCTGCATGGAGTTGCTGTTTTCTCTTGCTGTGGAAGGAGTGGCTTCCTGGGTTAATGGAGGTGATTTGTAAATCTCTGTTAAAATGCTGGGTTGGTTTTTTTGCCTTTTTTTTTTTTTTTTTCCCAAATACCCACTGTGGATGGGCCTGTTACACTGAAGAAGGCTGAATGTCTCCATGCAGTCACTTTCCTCTGTGCTCCACCAGTAGTGGGACTTTTCAGGCTCCCCATGTTTTAAGTGCAGTACACCTAAGAATAGGTAGACCTGAATTTTCCTGGAAATAAATGTGGACATAATTAAAAAATCAGAATTTGTGGGGATTTAAGGTTTTTTTCCCCATTGGCCTCAAGGGCTCAGGCCCTTGGTGATGCAGCGGGGATAGGCGGATGTATTACAAATGCCTTTCCAAATCTCCTGACCTTTTGCTCAGCATGAAGCTGCCTTGAGAAGCGAGAGCAAGAGATGAAGAGGGAGAGGCAAGCCAGTGACTTTCCTACTCTGTAGCAGTGGTAGCAAAAGCCTGCACTACATGCGGGAGGTTGCCATGACCCTGTCTTTTTCCCTGGCATTGCATGGTGGCTTTTGCTACTGAACTCCTTTTGGGGTGACATCCAGTCATCAGTACTCTGACTCTGTGTCTGGCTGTTTGAAGTATCTGCCTGCTAGATATATTGAATTGCTTTTATTGTTATTAAAATTAGAATAATCGTTTCCAACAGGATGCTAACCAGATGTCCTCATTTAATCAGAACAGATCCCTTTTTTTCTGTATAATATCCAGCTGTCCTACCACTTTTCAGAGCAGGCCCATTAATCGCAGCTTTCTTTGTGCTGATATTCCTGAAAGCTGTCAAGAATTGCTCACTAATAATTGCATCTCTGATACTTTCATCAGGAGTAAAATATGACTTGAAGCTCTAGGAAATACTGTTAGTGCTCTTTTATAAGCAAGGGATCTCTTACTCTTTTTGCAAGTGAATGCTTCCATCCTGTCCCTGGTGTAAAATATTTTTAAGAGTTCATTATGAAAGTAATTTTGGATTATATTTGATTTAGCTCGTGCACTGTTTTCTCAGACTATAGGAAGCAGTTGGAATGCGGTCTGACGGAATGTGTGCAGGAGAAAAAATAGCTAGAAGACTGGACAGGGAGCTGACTTGATCTTGGCATTATGGGAAGGGAAGTTTTCTTTAAGAATAGTAGCCACTGTTGAAAATGAGACTGATCCACAGACTCTGAGTAGCATGGAAACTAACTCTTTGTCTCTGCTAACAGCATAAACAGCACAATTAAGTTGGGAGGATGCTTGGAGTTATTTTTATTCCGGTCATAAGACCCTGGTATGTTTTGTAATTACTTTGAGATTAAGTATATTTTAATAATTGGTGCATCTGTTTTCACCAGATTGGAATAAAGTACTTCAGGATAAACTGTGCTTTCCACTTTTGGTGTGGTTTTAATTGAAATGGTGTATTTAATGACCAGAAGTCCTTGGTGCACATAAGAGTTCAGTCTGAAAAGGTGAAGAATGGGATATATGATCATGGGCAGCTACCCATACGGGCACTTCCTGTCCCACAGAAATCTGCCACTCTGCTCAGATATTTATTGTCCGCTATAATTACGTCAAATCTTTAAATCCTTTCAGATGATATTTAGATGCTCTGGGGGCTCATGGTTGTTGTTTTCAAAAATTGTCCCAGGGTGTCTAATTTCCATTTGGCAAGATAGCCATGGTAGGCACAGTCTGGATTAGATTTAAAGTCTCGGGTGACTTCCCACAGCAGCACCTTATTTACGCACATCTACTTGACTGGGAAAGTATGTTCTTATATACGGGTAGATAGTTCTTGATAAAGTTCATTATCTGTGTGGTTTGCAGTGCACAGTAAAAGCATTTAAACAGTTAATGAAAAGAAGCCCTAATTTGTTAGCACTGGTGTTGACCTGGTGCTTTTGATTCAATCCAACACAACGGAAGTCCAAGGAGATTCCTGACAGTGACAGCGGTTTGAGCAAGATAGTGAATTTTTTGGACATTGGGGCTTACAGAATACATTTCAACAGGCATATGTGGCCATAATGGTCTGCTCACCAGAGACTTCCAGCAATATGGCCAGAGGACAGGGTAACTGCAGTAAACTTTGATGTACAAGATAAGAAGGGAAACTGGAGCCTTTTTCATCACAGAAGGGAGAGAACTGTTGTTCCAGAAAACTATTCTAAACAAAGTATTCAGTGTGTGTTGGGGAAAATGAGTGTACAAAACTTAAAAAGAGAACCTTTCATTATCAATGTGCAACAAAGGCGAGGGAGGGGTGTTGTCCCATGGATGAGGAGTCAGTCATGGTATAATTTAAGCAGCCAGCAATAGATCCTTTCATACCTAAAAATAAAGCTCTGTGGGTCTCATCCAAAACCCATGGAAGTAAATGAAATTATTTTCATTGACCTTTGATTTGACAGCCATAAATAGATTATTTTTCTCTTTCTCCCATTCTGCTGGAAAAGAAGAGGACATTTTGGGTTTCATAACTCTGAGCTAAGCTGCTGAAAGAGTGAGTCTGCTGAGAGCTATGCACAGACCCCTCTTCACTCCCTTTCTTGGGAGACACAGCACAGCTCGTGGTGAGGTGAGCTCAGAAGGGGTGAATCGTAGGAGTGGGAGACTCCAACATGCCTAAGCTTGAGGAAAAGAAAAGGAAGACTTGTTTTATATGGAAAACATCAATTGGGATATCTCTGGTGTCACTGGTGGGAGTGAGAGAGTTGATTTTTTTTTAAGGGAGGAAAGAAACGAGTTTTCAGATGCCTGCTTTGAATTTCTTGATAACGTATTAGGAAGCTATGCTCGGCAGTGAGCCTAGGGCTGCTGGTTGAGATATCCTAGAAAGCTACTTCCTTAATTTCAAAGCCATATATGTTTAAATGACAGAAAGTGTAAGGTGTCTAACTGACTGAACACCGTGTATGTAATTCTTCATGGAAGAACCTGTCTCTCAGTACATTTGCAGAAGGCTGTCCAATATGGAAGCAGTGTTCCTCGCTGTTGCTGTATAGTAGTATTATTACTCTTCACTGTACTAAAAATCCATGCAATGACTTTAGTACCTATGTACTAACAGGCTTAGGGCATGCAATATCTTGAGAAAAGGACAGATCCTATACTGACTTCTGAACAGGATATTGGCAATCTTTCTGCTTGAAGATAGAGATGGTCCTCCCATGTCCCTGGAGACTGTCTATGTGGATGGCTATCTCCTCCTGTAAGAGATGCCTGGAAAGCTTTAGGATCTACACACTGGTTTGCTTAACATTTCAGTCCAGTCACTGGGTTTTTTACCTCCAGAAATACTTAGCCAGTGTTGGGAACCAGACCCCTGGTACCCCACCCTATCTCCCACAAATAGAAAATATCTCCAGTTGGGCATGAATTATTATCTGACCATGCTGTTGTATTTGTCTTTAAAATAATTGCTGAACTGTTATACTGACACCTCTTCACTTTTTTGATGCCCCAAGATCCCTTGTTATCTCTAGAGCTTGGGTTGGGTTGTGTTTTTTCATACCTTGCTGTTTCTTCTGTAATTGCTTTCTTCTGAAGAGAACAAAAACCTAAGACATGTAGCCGAGTCAAAACAGCCAGAGCAGGTTTGGTAGTATGATGACCTCCTTCTTTGAAGAACAGGAGATTTTGGATAAAAAAGAAGCAGCATTATAACTTTTTGTATGAAACAACAGCAGTAGTAATGACAGTTCATGAAGCAACAATTACTATGACTGGAGCAACTAGTTCAGGCTGAGTAAATAATGAATGTCTTCTTTTCCATATTCAAAATCAATATTTTTATTTTATATTTTTTAATTTGATGTGTAAAATCCTTTGGATTTGGAAGACTAAGAGCAATGTACCCAAAAAACCCCCTTCTTCAAGACAGGAGGCACCAGGAAGTCTTTGTGGTGAATGCCCAGAGTCTAACACCAGAGCAGCTTTGGCTGAGTGATGAGGGATTTCCAAGGAAATGGAGGGAGATACATGCTATACTGCCCCAAAGAGTTAGCAGGACTTGATTGTTCAAAAGCTTTTATGAAAATCTTAACCTAATATAATTAGTCTACATAAAGTCTCGGGCATTAGTGTGACTCTTCCCAGCCTCTGGTTTTGGCTTCATACTCTGAAAATTTTTTACAACTCCCTGTGTAAGAATCAATTCATTAACTATTCCTAGAACCAATCAGGGATTGCTTTTGCTAGGCCTGAATTCAGCTTTCATTCCTCCTCTCACTTTCTAAAGTTTCTTACAACTATCTTAGACATAGTTCAGAATATAGGTTTCTGTGGAAGCTTTCAACCTACAACCTAAAAATCAAAATTTTGGCTTGTACAAATCTCCTTTTATGGGGTGCATTGGAGGGTGGTTAGGAAAGGCAAGTGCAAGATGTACCTTGGATAACTGAAGCCTGGAAGAAGCCTGAGAAATGTTTCTAGATCATTGTCTTACCATATAATGTAGCTACCATTTGTCTTTCACAAGAGTATGTGCTGTGTAAAATATATGGGACCTGTTCTCTGTCTCATGGAAAAGGGCATGGCACAGCTCACATCCATGCAACTAGGTTTTCTTCCTTTGCAAAACAGATTGAAAAGATTGCAGGCTGCCTACTGGGAACCATCCCTGACTCTTGTCACACACCGTTCCCAGGCACTGTGTGGGAGAAAGCATGCTAACAGCTTAAATAGCATGGATCGTATTGGAAGCCATGTCCTGGCCTGCTTTTATTTACAAATACAGACTTAGCCATGCACAATGGTGCTCAGGAATGGCTGTGTTATTTGAATGAATTGTATGAAGTGTATACTTCAATAAAGCTATGTCAATGCAAAGCAGTGCTGGACTGTTTCCTCCCTTTATCCCTACAAAGGAAGTTCAGAGGACTGGCCATCATCTCCTGCCAGTTAAATACAAATGCTGGTGCTAAAGGATTCATCCTCTCAAGAAGGTAATAGAAACTTGCCAATATGACACCCATCTGCAAGAAGGGCTGGAACTAAAGGCCTGTCAGCATGGCCTTCGTACTAGGGAAGATTATGAAGCAGTTCATCTTGAGCGTGCTCACATGGCATGTCCAGGACAATCAGGTGATCAGCCCCAGTCAGCATGGATTACCTGGAAGAAGGTTGTAGTGAGGTGGCTGTTGGTCACTTCTCCCAAGTCTTCACTGAAAGAGTGGTCAGGCACTGGAACAGGCTACCCAGAGAGGTGGTGGAGCCACCATTCCTGGGGGTGTTCAAAAAATGTGTGGACGTCCCATTTAGGGACATGATTTAGTAGGCCTGGCGGTATTGGGTTGAAGGTTGGACTTGACCTTAGAGGCCTTTTATAAATCTGTTCTGTGATTCTATGAAGTTCAACAGCTACTTGATACGTGAACTCCAAATCATGGTTCTCTTTGTTTACTCTGAGAGGACCTACTTGATAGGATTTTCAAGTTCATGGTTAACTTCAGGCATACAGCTTCCCATGAACCAGTCATGCTCATGCTCAGAGATAAGTACTTACACCACAAATCAGCAAACTATTAAAATCAGACTGCCAGTTTGAATGGAGACAGCAAGAAGAGTCCTGCAGATAGCCATGTCCTTCGATAGAAACAAACCAGAAATGTGATTTATATCATGCCCTGATTCTTTCCACATACTTATGCTCCAATTCTGTCTATTCTAACCCAGAAAGCAGGGATTTGCTCATTAATACTAAATTAATATTTCTCTGGCTGAATCCCAGTCTCCCGGCACAGGTTTGGAAGATACAGATGGTTACTTGCAGTATGGAGGAAAAAGCCAGAAGGTAGTAGTTTTCTTTCATGGTGCTATGAGTTAAGTATCCATGTGCCTCTTCTCTTTGGGGAGAGGGAGGAGTTTGAGAGGGAAAAACCTCTTATTTTGCCGCAAAATGAAAACAGTATTTGAAGGTTTATTTAGTTATTTCTCATGAAAAGGAATTGTTTTGAATTTTCAGCCAGCTCTCATTTCAAGCATTTATTTGAAATTGTAGAACAGATACTTGATGTCCTACAGCATTACTCTTGTTTAGGAGAAGCTGAATTCATGACGTAGCTTTTTTATGTCAGTGCCCAGCATTTTAGGAGAAACACTCTGTGCTGTGAAGATTATTATTAATTGGCTTTTTTTAGTCATGCAATATTTTTCTTTTGTTACAAAGGAAGGAGTAATTAGGCCTTGGGAACAGTATTCTAGTACAGTTGAAGCGGATTATCAAGATCTAGCCTCACATACTGACTTTTATTTTTCTTCTTATCAAATGCCATGCCACCTGCTCAGAAAACCTTGTTTGTTGTTGAGCTGTCTGGGTCTACAGAAGTTTGTTTTGTCTGCCATTTACATAATGTTTGAATCACCCTTCTTTTCACATGCAATGAAAGAGGGCTGTGAGCACTCAATAGTTTGATCTGGTCTTGATACTGCCCAGCTCCACTTTCCTGGCTCTGTTAGTGTACTATAACTGCCTTGGGAAGACGCTCTGGTGATAATGCTCAGGAAACAAGATCAAAGCAAGACTTCTTCTTCTTCCAGTGAGAGAAATCTGCGTTAGTAGTCAAAGAGTCACTTTGGGAAGCTGTAAGATCTAGTACTGATTTGTTACACTACCTTAAGCATGCAGCCTTTGGCTTTCATATCTCCATCTGCCAAGGTAACACTTCACAGGGGTGTGATAACGAGTGCAGAGATCTTAATGACTTCATGCAGTAGGTGCTATGGGAGGCCACCATTTCATGATTAAAGGGGTGGGTGAGAATCATGTAATTCTAATGTAAAACTAACTTATAAATACACAAGACTGAAGATGTCCGTAACACTTGCAGGCTTTTTGTGAAATGGGGCCGAACCTTTTGAACTACAGCCAGCATTGCTGGTCATGCTCCTGATATGCCTCCTAGCTGATTCCATGGAGATTTCCTTGCATTTTGTACAGAATGCCTCCCCTCAGATGGTGTTTCATATTCTCATGACTTCAGTCTGCCTGTTCTGAAATACCAGCATGCCTGCTGGTCACTCCTATATGCTCTAGTGACTCAGAAATGCTGTTCTCTGGATGGTGTGGGATTTCCTTCTGTTTCTCAAGGATACAGTGTCAGCTTAGGTGTCCTGAGTTTACGTGTCCTGAAAGCCTATTTCCTTGTCACTTATCAAGACACATCTGCTTTTTCTCCACTTACTACTTCAGACCTTCTGTGTCTATTTTGTGATGTTAGTTTTCCAGTGCCTTGAACAGTTCATATATGGGATTTGTTTGAAGCTGAGGCAAAAGTACTTGAAGAAGAGGGGAAAAGTTATATTCATGAAATTACAGACACTCCCTAAGCAAACAAAAAATACTCATTATTCTCCTTTTTCTGCAGTTTTGGGCTGGGAAGTTTGGTGCTCTTTATTCAATCAGAAACTGATTTTTCAGACCTTTAGCAGTAAATTTAGAATATATGATTGCACGCCATGTACTGGTATTTTCCTGCTGAAAAGACTAAGCTCTCTGCAACAATTTTTGCTCTGGTTCAACTTCACAGCCCTCAGGAAGTTCTAACAGTGGAAGGAAGGCAATTTGCGTAGAGCCTCATGGTTCACACTGGGCAGAACCTTGCCCATAACTGCAATAACCCTGTTCCTATAGTCCTCACCTTGAATGGAGACTGGATTGACATCAGCCATGAGGAGATGGACTTGAATGTGTTGGTTGATGAAAAGCTCAACATGAGCCAGAAGTGTGAGCTTGCAGTCCAGAAATCCAACCATATCCTAGGCTGCATCAAAAACAGCATGCCCAGGAGGTTGAAGGAGGTGATTCATCCCCTCTACTCTGCCCTTGTGAGATCTCACTTGAGTATTATGTCCAGCTCTGGGGTCCCCAGTACAAGAAAGATGTGCACCTGTTGCAGAAACACCAGAGGAGGGCCAAAAAGATGATAAGAGGGCTGGAGCGCCTCTCCTATGAAGACAGGCTGAGAGAGTTGGACTTGTTCAGCCTGGAGAAGAGGTGACTCTAGGGACACCTTCTAGCAGGGGGCTTGGAACTAGATGAGTTTTGAGGTCCCTTCCATTCCAAACCATTCTGTGAGTCTGTAATTTCACCATCAGTCCTGCACACTCCACATGAAGGAAGAGGAAATAAACTTATCAGGGAACCTGAGAGAACCCAATGCTGCATTTGCGAAATTCTAGTCTCCACCTCTAAACCAGTGAGAATATACATTATGTCTCCTGCCATGAAAAGATGATAGTGAGAGGTGCTGTCTGCCGTTGAGGGTGGAGAAGCCTTATAGAGAGACCTGGACAGATTAGAGAGCTGGACAATCACCGACAACATGAAGTTTAACAAGGGCAAGTGTTGGATTCTACACCTGGGAAGGGGCAACCCTGGCTGCACATACAGACTGGGGGATCAGACGCTGGAGGCCAGCCATGCTGAGAGGGATTTGAGGGTCTTGGGCAACAGCAAGTTAAACATGACCCAGCAGTGTGCCCAGGCAGCCAGAAGGACCAACCATATCCCGAGTCTTACTAGGAGATGCTGAAGTCTCTTTGTTTGTTCAGCCTGAAGCAAAAGAGACTGAGGGGAGACCTCACTGTGGTCTATGGCTTCCTGATGAGGGGGAGTGAAGGGCCAGGTGCCAATCTCCTCTCTTTGATGACCAGTGATAGAACCCGAGGGAACAGCATGAAGCTGTGACAGAGCAGGTTTAAGTTGCACATTAGGAAGAGGTTCTTTCCTGAGAGGGTGGTTGGGCACTGGGACGGACTCCCCAGGGAAGTGGTCACAGCACCGAGTTTGGCTGAGTTGAAGAAGCATCTGGATGATGCACTCAGTGCCATGCTCTGATTTGTCTGGCCCTGTGTGGAGCCAGGAGTTGGACTTGATGATCCTTATGGATCCCTTCCAGCTCAGGATATTCTCTGTTTCTATGGCACAAACTGTTACCATAAAAAACCAATTTAGGCTATTTATATATTCAGTGACATTTGGCATGTTCTCCTTCCATATGTAAGAGACACGAGTGGGATCCTCTAACTCATATATTCAAGCTGCAACACGTCATATTATAACATGAAATTGTAAAAGTCTGATGCTGAAATGATGATTAATGTGTGGCAAAATAGTAAGAACTCACAGACCCTAAATGCTGAGTTCCCATTTAATCCAGTAATGTGCAGTGTATACACTATGCACTTTGGTATAACCATTTCTATATTAGGTTGTTTGTTATTTTTCTTCAGGCTGCGATACTAGTTATTGGTATTCAGCATTTGTATGGGCTGATGACAAAGGCCAAGGAAAGAAGTACAGATGTAAATAATGAGTATTCAGTACCTTCCATGTCGATTGCTCAATTGTTAATCCTGCAAAACATTTTAATCTGTAGCATGAGAAATATAATTTGCTTGATATGACATCTTTGAAAGTAAAATGCTTTTGTGCTCGTTGCTCTGCCACTTTAAACTCAGCAGATGCTCATTTGTACTGAGAGCCATCTTGACCCCTGAAGGCCACAACCTTTACCGCCTGTGGCACAGACTTTGTCCTCTTTCACCAGCTGCTTCACTTTTTTCATATAACCATTTTATCTGGAACTTTTACTTTACAGTCTGTGAAAGAACAGAATTGTAACATTAGGGTTAACCATTTTCTGCTGACAGCCCTCTGACCTATTCCAGCTGGATGTGGTTAGGATAAAACTATTTGTTTTAACCAAGAAATAATGTGGTACTTCAGGTAAACGGTACTGGGATCAGTGAAGCAAAAGAAAACACTTTTGGTGCAGATCCTGCATTTTACTTTGTCTTTTTCAACAGTTTCTCATTTGTGAGAGCTCTCACTGGGATCTCATGAGAAGGATCTCATTCCCGCCGTGGTCAGCCAGGACCCCCATTTTCCTCCTTGTATCTTCTCACTGTTTGGGTGAGAAGTAATCTGTGTTAGAGCTGATCATGACCTACCTGTGGGGACACTCACAGAACAGCAGTGAGAACCTTTCAGCTCAAGTTCATGTATTCCCCTCACATTCTGTTTCCTTCTCCCGCTAAACCACGAAACTTGGAAGTACCTTGGGTCTTTCAGACTTCCATTCCTCTGATAATTTTGGATAAAAATCAGCAGTAAATTAAATAGAACGTGAAAGGATGATGACAGGTATTTTGCTATGACTGTGTTAGCTTTGTTGTTTTAGGAAATCATGCCTCAAGATTATCCCAGCTCATTCAGTACACACAGATAACTCCTTATAGAAGTGTAAAAGTTCGATCTATCCTCCTGGTGTTAGAAAGACAGAAGATATTGTTATCTCAATAAATTACAGAATTGTAATTTTTAAAGGGAATTTATGCAGAGACCTGTTTAAAAATAGCAAACCATCCATAGCTCATGGCATTTTGGAAGCCTAGCCTATGAAAGAGGTCCTGTGATGCAGCTGAATAGGTACCTGAGTAGCTTTAAGAAACTGGGACCACAGCATTCTTTAGAAACTACTTCTTGGTCATGTGGCATGGTACCCTTCCCCTCATCACCTTCTGCAAGAAGCAGCCAGAAAATAGATTCTGAATGGTAATGGAAATGGAAAATGAATCAGGCTTAAAGGCTACAGACATTAGACTCAGCAACAACAAATATGGTACTCTGAGGCAAGTCAGTCCATATTTACATGTTGTATTTCTTACAGTATCGCTATAAAGCTTGGATCCTTCAGGGCAAGAATATTATCTCACTTAATATTAACTGTATCTCCATCCTTCTTATTTCCCAGTGTTATGCTGTTGCTTCATATCTCATGTTACTTCGTTTCTTCATACCTCATTAATTCCTTGCTTTGCACTTATCTTCCTCCTCTGGTAAGGCTTTCTGCTTCTGAAGTGGGCTGGGTACATTTGAGCCTGAATGTGTCTGAGCCCATCTGGGTACTCTGGTATGCAGCGTCATCCAATGAGCTTTCCCAAATTCTCTGCTGCTATTGTTCTGGTTTCCCACCACTCTTCTCCCTCTTTCTGCCAGATGCTGCCTCATTCTGGGCCTGACTTGAGGATATTCAATCAGTTCTACTTTCTGCAGCTTGCATCCCACAGCTGTTATTTGATCTCATTTCCCCCCTTTTTTCCCTCCTCCCCCTTTCAGTTTTGATCTAGTTCCAGAGTTTCATTATCTAATTGATTTGTTCCAGTAGACCTTTAATTTCTTCATCTTTTAATAGGTCTTACGAGGATTGTTTTCTCACTTTGGAACTTAGTGATGACTGCTTTTCCCATTTTATATGTGCAAGCTGCCAATCACTTCTACCAGACTTCATCTCAGTCTCCAGCAGTCGCTATTTGGTTCATGGTTTTTATCTGGCCTTTCCCAGTAGTTGTTTGGCTTGGAACCAAGAATGCAAAAGTTCACAAATGCCCATGTGAAGGTCTACTATTGACATTATAAGACAATTAACAGATTTTCACTCCAGAAATACAAGGTTTCTCTACATATTTCTGGCTGTGGTTAATTTTTGAGGTCTGTTTCGAGACTGGCTGGAGAAGCTGCACTTCCTGGAGTAGAACATCTTTAGTTACCTTCTTGCCAAGTTTCAGTATGCAGAAATCGACAGAGGCATGCATCATTTTGATTGTGACACAACTGTGGTAGACCCTGGGAGCCACAGGCTGAGATGTATCAGATTTCTGTACAGAACTTGGGTCTCAATCTGCTAGCATCTTATCTATTTACACAGTTATTTCTTCAGGAAAGGGACCATCTCCTAGTTATATGCATTTTTTCCCCCTTAACCAGGTGATCTTTGTCTCATCTAGGGCTTCTAGGTACAACTGTAATGTAAGTGTAATATACAAGCAGTTTAAATAATTAAGTGCTATTTAAACAAACAAGGGTGGATTTAAGAACCTGAAATGTTGCATTCTATATGAGTTGCATCTTACCCATGCACATGTATTTATTTGGATGTTTTGTGGTTCTTTAGAAATAGCATTACTTTGTCGTACAATATGAACAGCATAGTGGGAGAAGGCAAGGGTAAGCACACACTGATTAAACGAATTATGTGGGGGGTTTTTTTCTATATAAATGCTACTGACTTCTATAAGGAATAATTATGTGTATTTAGAAATGCTTGGAGAACAAGATCCCTCTTTTTGTTTCTGAGGAAATGGAGGGAATGTGGAGATTTCTAAGCTTTTACACAGAACTTCAGTTCAGTCTAATATTGGTGTCTTGCAAGTATTGAGTGCTGCCCACACTAGGGCAGGAGTGCCATTTTTCTGCTAGTATTTAAAGAACATGAGGGCACCATGGTTTAAGTCAAAAAGCGAAACCATTCTTACCCAAGAAATATCCTGAAACCAATGTATTTCATTCAGTATGCATATTTTTTGTTATTTTTGTGTATTAATTAATGTCTCAACTAAAACTTTGAGTTTCTATCCTGGAATGTTGGAAAAGAGTCTTGTACTATTTTGGCCTCCATGTTTAACTGACATTTTATTTTATGTCCAGATAGATTTTTGGCTGGAGAACAATCCTGTTTCAGAATGAATGGGTAAGATTCTCATTTGATGTGAATCAGTGTAATATCACTAAAGAAGATGGGACGGCTATGGATTATCAACTAGATGCCTGACACAATATGGCTGCAACAAGAAGCTGCCTTCACAGCAGTTCCTCTTGTTGGTGCAGCAATGTTTCACACGTCCTTTAGTCAAGCATTTTTGGTCTACCATCAAATGACCACTCAATGCTTCATCCATCTCCTTTCCTAGGATGACATATGAATAGCAAGCCTGTCACAATGCTGCTCTATCAGTAAAGTTCTTGGAGTCTGGAGGGCCTAAAAGTGAAAAAGCCATGCTGTTTGACTGCTGACAGAAGGGAAAAGCAACTTTGTGGTCACCTTCAGTCATGGCGTTACTGCTTGACTTCACTAAAAGCAAGGCTTGCACAGCTTCCTTTTGCATAAATTCACAGGCAAGAAATGATACCAATATCTTATTCATCAGGACATTCTGACACCAGACTCAATTAGTGACTCTGAGGAAATGAAGTTCACCTGGCTTCTGCTAGCTTCCTGAAACGCTCCTGAGCATGGGATTTCAGTGGCAGCCAGTTTATGGGTGACGCTGTACTGCAGCCAGCCTTTGGGGTGGGAAATTGGTGGGAGTTTTACTGTAGTCGTCAGTGGGATTAGTGAAAATCCCTTATACAAACCAGATTCTGTTATGCTGTTATCTTTACAAGAAACCAAACAGTGATCTGACCAAACAAGAAGGGTTGTAGACAAAGAATTAGGAAAAATAATGCTGGGTTTAAAAAATACCACTGCAGAGAGATATATATGTATGTCCATAGACAGACCACCCTTGAAGTATTTTAAATAGCAAACATTGTGAACTGTAATGATAGACATCCAGAGTGCAAGCTAGTTTAATAAAGGGCAAGAAGCGACAGCAGCATTCGTTATGCCTCAAATAAGGGAAGTTTCAAAGTCTGTGGGAGAAAGGAAAAAGCATGTACAGTTTCTCTGAAGTAACATGGGAAGGAAAACTACTTTGACTGGCAATGAAATATTTGATTCCAGCCTTGAAGAACTTATGCAAGAGCTTGAAGTGGTAGAAAGGGCAAAAATCAGGTTGGCCTGCCTTGAATTTTAGAAGTTTCTTTTACATCCCATTGTCAGAGGTGTTCAAAGAGTGGCTGCTTAAGTGACATGAGGTTTAAATGGGTGTTTATGAACTTTATAACAACAACAAAAAATGCTGTATGGTACTGTGAATCCATGATACCCGGATTCTTTCTGATTTTGCTTGTTAAACTTTGGTGAACTGTATAATTTTTCTGAGTCTAGCTTTATTCAGCTGTAAGACCTACTTAGAAATGTTGTGGGGAACAGTTGACTGTGCCTATGTATGTGCCTTTCAGCCCTTTTTTATTTACCACATCACATTTTCCCAGAAAAGCATGATATTTTAATTCTTGTTTTCATTCTGAAGGCAAGGAAAACCACTTTGTGAGGCTTTGCATGGGGAAAGAAAAAAAAAAATCAGAATATTTCTTTTGATAATAGATTGAAATACAGTTGAATGTAATTATATATATAACTGCACTAAGTACTTAGATTTTGTTTTCAATTTTGACATGAGCCTAAAATATATCAACTATAAAAATCAAATATTTAAATCTTATCTAAAATGGTTCAGAATGTTAAAATACATTGTCCAGACCTTTTTCTTGACAAGGAATTAAACAAGTTGGCCACGTTCTGCAAAATGTTATGATAGCAAGAAAACAGAATTTTTCAGAAAACTGCTTCTTATCTTTCACTAAGTAGATAGCTGACCACACCTTAATTATATACATCCAAAAGAGAAGCAGTTTCATTAAGAGTATTTATGTATGTTACCATGAAATAAAAAGTTGATCTTGCAAGTTGATGCTTTCAGCTGCATCACTGATATGGTTCAGAGAACATAGAAGGATTTGCAAAACTTTTTGAAAACTTGAAAAAGTCCCCCTCTTGGTGAGCTAGTGCAGTTCTAATGGCTCTTGTCAAACCTTTTGTAGTTCAGAAAGGACAACTCTAAAGACTTGCAACTGGGAAAACATTACTTAGGAGTGCAGCACAGGTCTGGGGGTCTTGGTGGACAAGAATCTCAGTATGAATGTGGCAAAGGAAACCAACAGGATGTTGGGTTGCATCAACAAGAGCATTACCAGCAGAGATAAAGAAGTCATTATCCCACTCTATGCAGCACTTGTCAGGCCACATCTGGAATTCTGTGTTCACTTTTGGTCTCCACTGTACAAAAAATATGTGGACAGGCTGGAGAGGGTCCAGAGGAGAGCCAGCAGGATGATCAAAGGACTGGGAAGCCTGATATATGAGGAAAGGCTGAGAGAATTTGGTTTGTTCAGCTTTGAGGAAGGAAGGCTTAGGGGTGACCTCATCACCATGTTCTAGTAATTCTAGGATGGCTACAAAGTAGATGAAGGCTCCTTTTTTACAAGGAGGTACATGGAAAAGACAAGGGGCAATGGGTGCATGTTACTCCTGGGGATACTCTGTCTGGACATTTTCAGAGTGAGAACAGTCAGCCATTGGGACAGTGTCCCCAGGGACACAGTGGATTTCGCAACATTGGACACTTTTAAGATTCAGCTGTATGGCGTGCTGGACCATTTTGTTTAGACGGTGCTTTTGCTTAGACAGAGCTTTTGCCAAGAAAGCCTGGACCAGACGATCCTTGAGGTCTCTTCCAACCTGGTAGTCTGTGATTCTGTGAAATTATGTTTCCTTTGCTGAGTAGGAAAAAGGAACATATTTACCAAACCAGGCTTGTGGACTCCTCTCTGTGTGTCTTCAACTCAGGCGTTAATAGTCAGGTTATTCTGGTTTAATGAGTTACAGCTTATCAGCCGAAACAAACTACCTAAGAGTATATGTCTGTGGGTTTTTTGTGTTTCTAACTGCAAACTATAAAGTTTTTGCTTGAATCATCCTGAAAGGATTTAAGTTTACATTGTGAACCCACAAATTTGTAAAGCTAATTATGTGTTGGGTGGAAATGTTAAGCAAAAGTAACTTATTGTTTGCAATGGCCTATCTATATTCCAGTATTACATTATCAAGATACCCAGTCTGAAGTAGTTTGGTCTCTTTGGTTATGTGTACATTTTATGTTTAGAACACTGTTTTATATTTTGTGAAGCTTTATTTTATCACAGATTAAATACTAAATCAATCAAACTTGAGAGGACATGTTCCTTGGAATTTCTTTATGCTTACTAGATGACCCTTGATTATTTCTGAAGAAATGTTTGCTTTTGCTTGTGTAATGGTTTAACCCGAAGAGAATGCTAAGTAAGAAAATGAAAATGAGAAGTGACCTAAAAAACTCAGGAATTTTCAGTCTTAATGTTGTACTGTCCGTGCATATCATGCATGGTTCAGAGTGGTTCCCTGTTGTATTAGATAGGAGCGTGATCAGTCATTAAAAAAAAACCTCAATGTTTTTATGAATTTCTGATATAATCTTTCTTCTGTTTCAGTTGAGAAGTTGCCACATTATGGATCATTTTTGGAAATAACTGTTTCTTCAGGATGTTATCTTTACTGTTACACTTGAACAACCTCAGCTCTTCCACTTTGGCTCTTTCATGCTTTTTACTGTAAACCGACAAGATACAGGAACCAGCAAGGCCATTTTCACAATTTAACTCAAGGGTACAGGCTAGAAAGCAGGGCAGAATTGCTTGCTTACAGTATATTTGGCATGAACTAGAAAAGTGGAAGAACTCCAGATATACCATGCCAAACTTCAATGTTATTTATGTCTGGTGTTCTTCAGAGAACAACTGTGCGTCTGGTTGAAATAGAGAACCTGTCAGAAAATGGTATTGGCTGGATTTACTTATTTTTCTTTTACAATGAGATTACATTAGATGTTAGAAGATATTTTTGATATTAACTTGAAAGAATATTGAATATGTCCAATGAAGATCTTTCTCCAAATTGTTTCCCTTCCAGATTCTAAGTGTACATCTTTCCCAGTGACAAGTAAGCACTTCCTTACCTGGGGAAAAAAAAAAAAAGGAAAAAACCCACCCCAAAACTCCCCCAAAAACCCCAACTCCCAACCCGAACCACCAAAAAACCAACAAAGTACTCTCTATTGGGACACTCAAGAGAGAATTAAAATAAGGTTCTTGGGATCCCATATATGTAAATAGGTACCTGTACTGGCTGATATGCAGACTAAAGACCATTAAAAAAAATCTATTAGTACATTTCCCATGAATAATGAGAGATTTGAGTGAAATAAATTTGGGTTTTGATTTTTTGTTTGTTTGTTTTTTTTTTCTTTTCAGAACTTGGCTACGTGCTGAAATATACATTTTTGTAAACTGAGGTATCTAATGCAAAAATTAATTATGTGATAAATTACTGGTTTATTCTGTGATATGGGAGCACAGCTTATTTGAATATTAAAAGGGACACTTCCAGTAGTCTCTAGATTAACTTGAATTTGAAATTATTTTGCTGTATAAATATATTAGCTTTCTCTGTCAAAGAGGCTTGGCACTTACCATGAATGCTGCTCGCTTACTCCACCACAGCTCCTCCATTTCATATCAACTTAAGTTTCCTGAAAGGTCTCTCTTCTGAGAGCAGCTGAGTGTACATTGTTTGTCAGAGTAGTCTGGGTTGAAGCAGGCAGGGAGGGAGACACAAGCATGATGCCTTTGGAAGGAGAGAGTGACATAGGAGACAGGACAAGTGACAAGGGACCTACACGCAGCAAGGACCAGATTTGAAGTGAGGCTTTGTGTGAGATGGAAAGGAACAAATTTTCCTTCCTAAAGCAGTTGCATTTTGTCCTAACTTTGTTGGAACAGTTAAACAAAAACATAATTTTTGAGATTGGAAATCTTTATTGTCCCACATATTTTTTACTTTGAGGTGAGGAGGAAGGACTTCAGACCCCAGTATGTGATTGCATAGAGGGAAGGGTCATGGAGGCATGTGCACACTTCATGGGCTACACAGTACAGCCAGGGATCCCAGTTCTCATCTGAGGATGTAGGCACAAGAGCAACCAGTGTCTCCAGCAAGGCCTCACAACTCCTGCATGTGGGCAATTATAAGAATGTTTTCAACCAAAACATTTTCCCTTCTTAGCAAAGAATTAAAAAAAATCTTTAATAACTGCAAAGATTCAGTGAAAACATTTCCTCGCTTTGTCACAATTAGACTATGTTTTCTTATCACAACTCCACCTTTTGTGATACAATTTAGGTGAATGGAGCTAAACAAATCATGTAGTATTTCAAGAGGAGAAGCAATCAGTTTTGGACAGTCTGTAGCAAGGAGCACTCTGAACAAGAACCCACGCAGTGTCAAGGGACATCCTCACAGGAGTGAGAGCATTTTGTTTCAGTGAAGAATAAGTGTTGTGGCCTGAGGTGCCTGTGCTTTGGGTGGTGACTGTGGGGGTCTCCTTTTGTCTTCCTTAGAGTGATTTGGCATAGCAGACTTACAGCTCCTCTAAGTGATCTCTCTCCTCAGAGATCTGTTCTGTGCAGCAGATCATGTAGAAGTACAACTGAAGAATTGTGGTCACTTTCAGAAGGTCTCTGCATTAAAATAGATTATATGCTTAGGATATTTTTCAGCCTTTCTTGATTTTTTTATTCATTATATACCAGAAAAATTTTGGGTTTGGTTTTTTTTTTTTTTGTGGGTTTTTTTTTTCCTAATGGTGGGACTGTCTTGCCAAAACCTAGCTGCCTCTTCATCTGACATCTCAACATGCTTTACTGGATCAGCCCAGACAGAACCAATTTTTCATGCCTCTCACAGGCTTTTCCATTCTTTGCCTACAATCTTGCAGATCCTGCTGAGTGTTTACCCGTTTCCATTATTTGCTGCAGGCTTGGATATGATTAAACTGACAGAATTGAGAAAGATGGCAGAGTTTTATTTAGTGAAAAAGAAAACATTATACCTTTGAAAGAAACCTATCCTTACAAATAAACGAGTGACCTTTATCTGTTTTTATTTATAAAATGAGATTTCCCCTTCTCTTCCAATCAGCTTGTTAACAGTATGAAATGTAGTCACTTAATTTATTCCACACTTCATTTGTTCTGATGAAATGAACAGGTTTTGAATTGAATTCCCCTGGAAGTTTTCAGAAACTCTGCTTTCAGCTCAACTCATAACCAGGCTCAACAATGCTGATGGCTGGTGCTAGTTCAGAACCAGCTCTGCAGGTAGTGGAGACTGATCTCAGGAGACACAAAATGTTTGACCTAAATGTAACTCCCAGCAGCTCTCTCTCAGACTCTCTTGTTCTGCCAATATTTCTCTAGAAGTCTAAAACAATTCAGAATGGTGAAAAGCATCTCTGAATGTAATTAGTATTTTTTTCATTTAAATCTTAAATCTATAAAATCAGTTAAAATCAGGCAACTGTGTGACAAATGTCAGATATGGTACTCACAAATTTGAGCACATTACAGTCACAAATGCAATTGTCTGAAAATCAGTGAATCAAGTGGGAAAGAGAGGAGATCTGTCCATCAGCTAAGGCATCAAATTAATACAGTCAGTAGTCATCTAATGAAAGTAACAGCATGAAGACAGATCTGTAAAAGCTCAAGGAAAAGACACTTTCCCATTTACCACTAAACCTTTTGCAGGGACATTTACAGCAAAATGATTGATTGAATTAATTAAAAAATGTTAACATCAAGCCCAAACTTGTTTACCCATGAGTTTCTGGAGCAAATTTAAACTCCTGGATCTCTCTATATGCTGAACACGATACCACTGATGTGGCCCCTCTCAGTTTACTTGCTTTTGATGCAGCAGCAGTTAGCTGATTTCACTTCCTCCCGTGCTGTACAGCATGGCCTTTGCTGGATCTCTGCACTGTCAGATGCCTGGCAATTTTGAAAGGAGGAATTGTGTAGCTCGTAAGTTTAGGAAATGGTGACAGATGTCTTTTTCATAAGAACTTGTCTGTGTGTGCTCAAATTCAAACACATGCTTAGAACTTCTGGAGCGTCAGAGAAAATGGTAATCGATGATCTTCCACCCTGTAGGAAAATAGGGAAAACAGACAAATAGTTCCTTAAAACCTGAGGGAAAATTCATTCCTTGATTTGCAGTCTTTGGGTGTTTGTGGTTACAGGCAGTGGCCCAGAGAGTATGCTGACATCACCTGTTCATGACTCACCTTATGCTGATGGCATCATTTTTTAAGTGCTCAGGCTGGTTGACTCATTGCTTCATCTTCTCTTTCCACAGGTTCCGATTGAACAAGCAGGTATCACTGTCGTTGCTGCAATTGCCTGAGAAACAGCACCATCTTCTGCCTTCGGCTTAACCTTTAACATGTCGATTCTGACCTGTACTTCCCTGTAGCACCTCCCCTCAAGGTATCCTCAATGAATCGGGGTGGGGGTGCAGACACCTACGGCTCTCCCCTTTCCCCCGGCTTAGTCTGCTTGTCCTCACAACTGGTGAGCATGACCCTTGTCAGATGGGAAAACTGCCCTGAATCCAGCCGTTCCTTTTCAACATCCCCTGTTACAGCCGCAAGCAACGTGGATTCCGAAAATAAACAAGGAGTGGGATAACAGGAGGTAAAGTTACGGAAGCTGCCTCAGCCCCCACTTCTTGGTAATAGCTAGATGGTACCACTTGACACCGATGCGTGGTCATTTTCCCTCGCCCACACTCTTACATTTGAGGGTCTTGACATGTTCAGGAGTGTGACTGATGGTGACTCTCCAGTCAATGGTCGCTTTTCCTTATCTATGCTTCTACATCTCCATACATTTTCGTACACCATCTTAGTACCGCCTAAAATAAATGCAGATGCATTCTGGGAACTGTCACATCATGCCGTTGGTAAAAATCAGGCTACAAATGAGAGAATTAATCATTTGTAGTTTTAGGTAGTGCAGGGGTTTAGAATCATTCTTATCAATTGCTAACTGGGAAGCAAAGTGCTACTTTATATTCCTAGCAATATAAAGTTCATAAGAGGTAAATAAAGTGTGTGTGAGCCCATAGTCTGACTCTGTAGAGTCTGATAGGAGGTTAAGATTTCTGCAAATGAACCTCAGTTATTGAACTGCTTTGGCATGAGTGGAGCACAAAATACTAAAATGTTATTTAAAACATTACTGTATTCCTATGACAGTCAGAATGCCACAACCTGGTATGTTAAATGAAATGCTTCAAAGGTGAATCTGTGCAAGATTTCCTGTGGATTTTTTGTTGCAGAACATATCCTCACCTTTTAAAACATTATGACCTTTTAAACTGGATTAAAATTGCTGTCCTGAATTGCGAGCCAATCCAAGAAGTTGGCCACTAAAAATAATTAATCCAGTGCCCATAATTTTAGCCCTGTTTATTATTTCTCATTTCTGCAAGTTATTTTACATGATTGGCAGCATTTTTGTTTGTGACCGAATACAAAAGGATTTTAAATTCTTGAGCTTTTATGACATTAAGGATCAGCCACCTATTTGTTTAATTTGGTGCAAAATAATTTCTTCCATCTCCAGCAATGATACTAATGTCATGGTTCAGTGGTGCTGTGATCATTTGTGAAAGAAGGGAAGGGATAGGAAGGGAAGTGAAGCGAAAAGAAAGAAAAAGAGAGAAAGAAAGAAAGAGTAAGGAAGGAAGGGAGGAAGGAAGGAAGGGAGGAAGTTATTTTCTGAAAATTTGAAAGTCCCTGGTGTCTTCAATCACTTTTCATCCTCTAAAGATCCTCCCCTGAGGCTTCTGATGCTACAAAGTAGCAAGTCAAGCCCCACAGTATTACTAACTTTTATTTTTAAAGTACTAAACTGCTTGTAAGTCACTCAGGTCGTCTGATTGTTCAAGACAGTAGCACTCACATTATATTGATATTTCCAGCTAGAAAGACAGAACCAAAGGGTATTTTACCTGTGGACCTGATCCAGCACCCTGAACAGAAATGGGATTAGGGTGCAAAGAGCAGCGATGTTTAAGGAAGGCATTCAGCCAGTCCTGTTTAAACCCACTAAATGAGGCCCACAAAATCCCACCACATTGCAGGCAGCTGGAATTGTCCCCCGCCATTTATTTTGCCATGTAGAGGCAAAGGCAGGGTGGGCTCTGTAACCACTTGACTTTTACACTGAGACAGGACGGTGGGACTGAGCCATAGAGGGCAGACTCGACTTCCTTTTCCCGCAGACGTAACATACACTTCTTTTTCATCTTCTTTTTTTTTCTCCCCCCTTTAATTGGCTCCTTTTCAGCACTGATTTAGAAGCAGGAGCTGCAGCTGACCCGGGTGTGGAATTGGGTCGTCCCACCTCTAATTCATTTCCTTCCTAAGGCCGAGATGTAGCAATTAAGCTCCATGAAAGGTAAAGGTTTGTGATGTGCTGCTGGACTGGAGGGCACGGCTGCCAACCCGGCTTCTCCTTTCCCTGGTACACCCGTTACCACCCCCGCTTAGTTTCTAACAGGGACTGAATACATCTTTATGGAGGTCATTCCTAATATGAAGTCTGGGAAAGAAGGCAGTAAACAAAATTTGATCAGGAGGTATGGGATGAACACCTACTTTACCAAATGCATTGTTACAGTACATAAGAGGCGGTGAGAAAAAATAGATCATACAGAAATGCTCGTGAAAATTATGTTTCCTTTTTCGGTCCGCTCAGGGGAGATGTAAATATCCTGATGTGTTGCAGGGTTTAGCGTAATCTTTTTAAACCCTGCCTTGTAACAGTCTGGTTTTTTTAATTTCAAAGATAGAATGTGTTGCCAGTCTGGCCATTACCTGAAACATGATTGTGCAGCTACATTAGGAGTCCTGGCCGAAGACATTTTTAACATTGGATGACCATAAACTGTGCCTACTGATAAAACTGTATATTTGCTATGTTACAACAGTCAGATATTGATTCATGAGTACCATGAGACATGGGTACTCATGGCCCATCCTCAAAGCTGGGACTATTTAAATAAAGTTTATTTTGCTTCATAGCACAAAGGATGCTGACCTACACACAGGTGCTGCCTTGCAGGGTCTCACAGGACACTGCCTTCTCCTGTCCTACAACTGGTCTCCTATGAGCTCTGTAGAAAGATGTTGGAGCTTACTTAAAGATGTTTGAGCTGTTCAATTTTGAGCACAGATGAGCATGTGCTTTCTCTGGCCTGTCCGTCAAATGTTACAACATGCAATATGCTTTGTCACATTTCTCTCTTCCTTGATTCCCTTTTTCATTAGTTGTTGCTTAGTGAACATAGAGGACAACTTCTCATCTGGTTCTATTTTCTGGTGCTCCCCATTTCAGCTGTAGCCATCTTCTGTTTCTTCTCCTTTAAGCTCTACCAGGCTGGGACCATGCATATGTATATAGTATGTTGCTCAGTGGTGCTCTGGTCTATGTCACTCCTCACTTTTATCCAGCCCTCAAAGGTGCTGGGGTGCTCTAAGCATATGAGGTATTCCATTGACTTCAATCATGCTTGTTTCCTGGTTCAAGACTGCTTTTTATTGCCAAAGTAGTGCAAAAAAGCATTAGAATAAATGAGAAGCAGGTCATAGATTTATGGATACAATACCACAGCTAACGAAATTAATATACCACAGCTAACAAAATTAATCTAAAAATACATTTTCAGTTCACCTGGTACAGGATTATGTGCAGATGAAGCCAAACAATATACTTTTAATGAAAAACATGCATTTTTTATTTTACCCTCACCCCTGTAAATTTACGGTACTTTGGACCTTGTCTGTATGACACTGATTTAAACCGAACTGGTGAAACAATCTCAAGACCAATGTGATTAAATAAATGCTAATCTCATGCTGTCCCAGTTTAATGGTAATTTGCTTTATTTTATCTGAAGTTAACAATGATTTATTTTAAGGTCGCACTTTCGAATTGCTGAAGTAAAGCTTCCTGGGCTTTGGATATCTTTGAGGGGTGGCTTTGTTTTGGTTTTTTTTTTTTGTTTTGTTTTGAGGTGGGTTTTTTGGGGGGGGATTTAGTTAGATTTTCTTTTAAGGCTTAAGTATGTGATCATTTCACAGGCAGCAGCAGTGTTTTGTGATGCTGCTGCCCCTTCCGCAAAGGATTTCCCCACCACAGGCAGTGACCAGAACGTACACGCACTCCTTGGACGCTGCAGGGAAATTCTGGTTCTTTGTTCTTTCGTAGGGCAAGTTAAACTGCTAGGCGTTGCCACCAAGGCATCTGAGAAATGCTCCCAACATGCCATTCCACTGACACTGTTGTGAAAGCGGTGACTTCCCCAGAACTGCGTTGATAAATAACAAAGGTCAATGACATCTTGACCCAGTGCAGCTGCTTCCTACTTAAACACGAGTCTAAGCTTTTACTGTATCAATTTTTAAACTGATTTAATTGTTATCCACAGTTTCCTGACAAGGTGGTGCCTCAATAGTAAAAGCAAACAAAACTAGGAAAAAGGGGAGGAGTGACAGTGTCTTGCTGATGAATTTTTGATTTTTATTCAGATGTTATGTGTTTGAATTACAGTAAAAGAAATTATAAATATTTAAAGGGGGAAAAATACATTCCTCCAGTGTATATGTAAGAATGTAAACCCTCAAATTCTTTCTGGACAGTTTAAGTGAAATAATGTCTGCTGTAATATATTGATGCACACTCCACTAGTGAGACATTTCAATGATGCCGAGTGATGGAGAGATGGGCATATTTCCTTGATGCCAGGTTATGGAGAGCTGGGCATTTAAATTCACTTTGTGCTTTGGAGAATCTATTTGCTAACTAGACGTGCTTTTCTCTGTTCTAAAATGACTCGAAAGAAACAAAACTTTGAATTACTTTACCCAATGATCCAGGATAAAGGGACATCAAAGTTACTATTCATCAGAGGTATTTTTTCTTCTCCATGCAACGGTATTTTTAATTCATGATGTGGTACGGTGTAGGCACAAGTAAAACTTTGTAATGTGCTGACTGTAAACCAAAGGGGTCTATGTGCAACAAAATGCTAGTAATGGGGAGGGGACACAGAGCTGCAGTTTTCAGGAGCAACCAACTACAGATTTCATCTGAAGTTTCTCAAACCCCTGTTGAGCTGACATGCTCAAGTCACTCATCTGCCTTAAATTTTAGCAAACAGCTCCAATGGAAAATGCATTAGTTCATGTTTAAAGAAACATCCTGAGGATACCAATGCCCATGTTGCTTAGTGATCATGACAAGCTAATTCCTCAGTGGGCTGTGTAAAACTCTTGTCCACATTTTTCTTTGCCCCAGTTGCTGTTCATGCAGTTAAACCACTCGTCTCAGCAAGGCTATGTTCTGTATGGGGAGCTTCTCGTGTGGCCTGGGGTAAAAGAAGCCAAGCAAAACTATTGCTTGATCTAGTGAGCTGGCTGCTTTGCAAGGAGAACACAGGTTAAACAACTCTCTTCTTTCCCCTCTGGACTTGAAGGGGTTGGGGAATGTTCCCACAAGTCCCCAGGAAAGGATCCGAGAGAGGCTCAGGTCTCTGTAACCCCAAGGATCACAGATTTGAGCTCCTGAGTACCAGCAATGATGTAATTGAAAGGAGTGTAAGTGTGGACATGGTCAAGTTACTCCCTTATGTGTGACGTTCATGTGAAGTCATTAAAACTTGAGGCAAACTAAGATATGGAGAGGAATTAATCAATCTGAACTAAGTTGTCAGGGAAAGCATATTTGAAGCCTTGTCCCAGCCAGAGAGATATTCAAGGTATCTACCACAGCTCTTCAGTTGTACTACTAAAATGCCTGTTGCTGTTAAAAAGAAAAATATTGGATTTGATTGTTCTTATTTCTTCTCAAGCAGATATTTGACATTAATTTGTCTGCAGCCTCTTAGCTGTTACTAGAATAAGATGCAAGCTACTACTGTTATGTAAAAAAGCAGGGTTTAAGGTCCACAGGGGGCCAGAGCAGCTCCTCTTGGAGCAGAGAACAGCCAAGGACAGATGTAAATAAGCCCTCAGAGATCATGGTGCCATCTGAGGGTGAAAAGGAACACGATCCTTGCCCTGCCTGTCAGTGAAATGCGCTTCTGCCACTCTATCCTTACGCTGAGGGGGTGGAAGCGAATGGGGTAGGGATGGGGGAGGTGACTGAGCCCCAAATGTAGGCAGGGCAAGGGAAGAACATGCTAGGTTTTCTCCAGGATACGTGAGTTCACAAATATTAGAACTGGTGGAGTCACAAGGCCAGCTTGTTGATTTAATACTATTCAGCTGTTGTCTGTTTCCATGTAACTGTACACCTTTCCTTGCAAAACTATTTATTGTACTCTATTATTAATAGCAATGTTTTTTTCAAAGTCACCTACCACAACCTGTCCTCACATCTAGGTCTTGGACTCTCTTGTGGGACACTGGGAAGAAATTGTCTTAACCTATCCAAAGTTTTCAAGTTTTATGAGACAGTAAAGACTGCTTAACAACGCTTCCACCCTTAAATCAGAGCTCTCATTTTGCTGTAAATGTCCCAAAGCACAGAATGTTCTTTGTTGTTCACTGTTGTTCACTGATTCTCAACTTGAAGTTTCTTGTCCTTACTACACCCAGAGAGTAGCAGCTCTTATCAGCAAATAAACCACAGTGAGGTTGGAAAGTACAAGCTAGTCTAGAAAATTTAGAACCCTTTATGCTGGCTGTGGCAGGACATTAAATAATGTGTGTCAGTTATCTTATGAATTCCCAGTGCATTTTTTTTTTTAATCTGTTTATTTTGGGATTTACTGGAAGATGTGAAAGTATTTTTTGTGCCTGTATGCATGTGCTGCTTTTCTTCATAGCAAGGACTCCCCCAGGCTAAAACATGGCAGTCAGACTGTACTTTATAGGTTCACTTCAAGTAAATTATTTGGTATTTCTTGAATTGGACTGCAGTTTGGTTTAAGTACATATTTGGTTACATGAAATATCTGATATGATTAAAGTTATGGATTAAGAGATTTTCCTCTTTGGGTTGTTTAACTAGACATTCCTTATTTGAAACTAGGGCCTGACATCTCTAGCTAGAAGCATTTTCTAATTAAAGAAAATATTCTTTTGAGGTCAGGCATGTATTAGTAGCCTTCAAAACAATAAATAAAAATCCAACAAATCCCAAACACATTTTTCTAAGAGTATGTTAAGAGGATGGGGGGTTTTATTTAGGAAAAATGCATTAAATGCTCAGGGAAAAAAATGTATTTCTGTTGTTAAACTGCAGATATTATTCAGATCAGATATGCATACTTAATGCAGTGATCTGGCAATCTGGTGAAGCTGTTCTCTCCAGAGAACAGGTTAAAAGGATAAGCTAGGTTCAGAATAACGTTATTATCTAATTTATCTTGCTTAAAAGTGTTATCTATTTGAGAAAATCCTTTCTGAATTCTTAAAGACCCATTCCTCTTTCATTAGTAATTTTTAAGTAGCAATAACCTTCTCTCATAAAGGACAGGGTAGCTGCACTATACTGCAATCTGCACCAAAACCCCCCCAGAGCAGCCAAACAAACAAACAAAACCCAAACCCAAACCAAACAACTGGGTTTTTTACATCATGACCCCAATAAAACAGTTGCTGAAGTGAGGCACTCTAAGATACCATATTAGCCTGGGTCTAATCTGAGCTCCACCAAAAATCACTTGTGTGACCTTGGTCATCTAAATGCAGGCACTTAAATCTGTAGTCTTATTTCTGCATCTTTGGAAATGTTAGAAATAGGGTTGTACATTTGTGGCTTGGAAGGATGTCTAATGCACTGTATCAACAATTACATTTTTGTTTGTTTTAATCATCATACTTGAAACAAACCAAACAGCTGAAACCAAAGAACTCATTGGTTGCTTCAACTGTCGGAGTATAAATAATACTGTTCTCTACAGATTTGCATGACCTAATACTATTTTTATCATCATTTCACTAATAGGTGTCAAAGGCACTTAATATTTCTCTCATTAAATCTGCTCTTACTGCCGTTGCCATGGGGTTGCGTGCTCTTAACCCACCCACAGTCCTTCACATCTCAGCCCTCTGAGACAGAAACAGTGAAGAGGTGCCACCTCATTATAGATGCAGAAGTCCTCTGTCACCTGCCCCCCACCTCAATAGCTCCTTTTTGCAAGGTCAACCTAACAGGTCCTATACAATATCCCTGCTATTATTGATATTTCATCCACTGAGTTCTACATCTGAGAGCGTACAGCTGCAAGGTGTATTTTCCTACATACTTACACTACTTTGAAAGTGAGAGGTCTGTTTTGCTGAGCTGGTTGCTCATGTAGGCTTCACAGTCTAATGGACGTTTGCTTGTGTGTGTGTGTGTGTGTGTGTGTGTGTGTGTGTGTGTGTGTATGCATATTTATACACACATATGCTTTGTGCTAGTGTACAGAAGACTGGGCATGCTCCTTAAATCCTTCCTTTTAAACCTGCAGCTGGAGGTAGGCAGATTGCTGCTGATTATTGCATGCTTGTTTCTACCTAAGTTGANAGATGTGGGTGCCTGCTACAAGTTCTATTTTTCATAGCTTTGTTGTGGAAATTGTTGAAAGTCTGCAATATTGCTGTGGCATGGTGGAAGAGGTGGGGGGTGGGGAAGTACTAAACCCAGTGTGTGCAAATTTCCAGAAGTCTCTGCAACTGGAGCTGACGCACTGGATTGCTCAATGTTAGCAAGTGGAAAGTCGGTGCTGCACTTGCTTGTGTAGGATCCACCAATTAATATTTACATAGAAACTATCCAAGGCATTAAAAATAGCCCTTGACAAGTCTGTCTTTGCTGTAAATGGAGAGCTGTTCTTCAGATGAGTGACCTCCGGAGGAATTTTCAGCAACTGCTACATCAAAAGAGTTTTTTTTCTTTCTACTTATTGTTCTCAGGGGCTTAAGGCTGTGATGCATCAGTAATACCTTGTGTTTGTGTAATGTGATGCCACAAACGCGAAAAACTTAAATTCAAGAAGTAACTTGCTTTAAGTAACCAAGGAAACCAAAAGCAGCAGAAAAATGTCCTTTTGCACCTCATAAAAACCCCACAAATAGTGATCAGTGCCTCGGGACAAACCTATCATAGGCTTTTAAGGGAAAGGTGAATTTCAGCCTCCCATTTCAGTCCCTGTAAAAATCAACTGCAAACTTAATAATGGGGATCTTCTGTTGGTTCCACTTCTGGAAATACAATTTTTATGACTTCTATGGTGAGAGGGAAATGTTATGTCTGCCACTTCATGTTTGTTTCTTATTTATTCCTGTTAGCACAATAAAGGATTGACAGGGAAGATGTGTGGGAAGCCAGATAGACTAACGGAGCAAAGTGGGTGGCTGTAACTGTAATAAGACATGTCCTATTGGCAGATTATTCCTATCACGTTAGTCCCGACCAGACAACTACTTGCTGGTAAGAACAGCCAGAGTGAGAAAAGAGACTCGCAACTGAAAACCTCTGTACTTCTTCCTTCATGTTAAGGAAGAAAAGGTCATATCAGACCTGGAAGCAGAGGTTGGAGCTGCGGGTGTGAGCTTTCCAACCCCAAGTAATTAGAAAAAGCTGATAAAACATGGAACTGGATAACTACAGGAAGTGACAGTGAAGACGCAGAAGTTGTTGCGTTGTGTGGTTACGTCCAGGAACTACTGTGTGGTTAAAAAACCCAACCAAACCCCATTGATTTTTCATACTTAACTGAGAGAGGCCAAAAATGGTCATTACAGTTATTAGATTTTTACAAGGCTGTTGCTATTTTCTTGACATTTCAAAGTATTTTATTTTCTGAAGAAATATGGTATACTTATTACCTGCAAATATTTATGTTGTTGTTAGCTAGCTTTCAAGATTGTGGAATTTTCCTGTTTGGAGTTTCTATACTTGGAAAATAAGGACATTGAGATCTGAGCAGGGTTTTATCACAATCATGTTAAAAATGTAAAATTCTAATCAGTAATTTACATAAACATCATTTAAATTATTGATTTAAGACACTCATTTAAACGGTCTTGATTTAAATAAACCTGCTTTCAGTACTATTATTGAAAAAGTGGAGTGTAGTAGCGTGCAGTGATAGCCCATACATTTCTGCTGTGATGAGACATGGGATGAATCATGCATTAGTATATAGATCATGAGTGAAGATGCAGCATAGTTGGACATGTTAAATATGCTATCTGAAGTGGTCTGGCTTGCAAACATGAGCACTAAGTTCCAGGCTTATCAGACTTATAGACCTGAAAATTGTTCAACTGCGTCCAGCTATGAAAGTTGAACCAATGAAACATTTTATCAGTACCTAAAGCCTTTGTCACCCAAAGCTCATAGGGTACAGTAATTATAATCAATGTGGTTGTATAGAAATAGATACAGTTAAGCTAACCAGCCTACTAGTCATTTGTCTTTCTTTTTCTTTGAGCAAACTTTTATAGCAGCAATGATGAGGGCATCACTGAATCCTGACACTGATGAAGCTCCAAAGAAAGGCATGTATGTAGAAAAGAAGAAAACATCTGTGGCTGTGCCAGATAATGCCTGATAATGTCTGAAAATCCTCAGACAACAATGTTATACACGCCATGTCTATAATCATAATCAGGCCAAAATGTAAAAGAAATATCCATTAATGAACAAGAACCCCACCCCAAACCCCAAAACAACTTCCTTCTGATGTCCATCAAAACGTGTACAATGCTGCTGGAAGTTCAGAACTAGGTCTATGTAATAATTCCTAGTACCAAGGACTTCCAGTAGGTGCGCAAAATGTCATGAGCAAATCGAGACGATACGGAGAGGGAGAGAAAGTGAGCCTCTAACGACATTAACATTATCCATGATCTGAGCAGCTATAGTGCAAGCAAATGTGGACAGCTACACACAATGCCTGAGTTACTACAGAAGTACAAATAATGAGAGATGCATAGTGATAACTCCATGTGCATACTGATTATTAATGCCTGCATTTTTCTATCAAACATATCGTATTTTCAAGGGAAAAGATTATGGGATGTCAAGAAACAGTGTTTCACTGTCATCCTCAAAGGCTCAACCTAGATTATGAGAAATTAATAAAGTTTAAAAAATGTTCCAAACTCCTGTCTCCTATCTCTGACTTCATTGATTGTGTTAATATTTCTCTGTCTTGGATTTCACTGTTTATAGTAGCTGCTTACCCATTGTAGCTATGATGGGAGTAGTACAAGAGTAAGCAACAACTGAAAACAGCATTGTTGTTAAGATACGAGCAGGAATAGAAACCTGCTCACTGACCCTCAGGGATCGGTATGGGGACTGGAGCTGTTTAACATCTTTGTTGGAGACATGGACAGTGGGATTGAGTGCACCTTCAGCAAGGTTACCTCACATGGGAGGGAAGGAATGCCACCCAGAGTAACCTTAACAGGATAGAGAGGGGCGCCTGTGTGTACCTCATGAAGTTCAAAAAGGCCAAGTATAAGGTCACATGGGTTGGGGCAGTCCCAAGCACAACTACAGACTGGGCAGAGAATAGATTGAAAACAGCCATGAGGAGAGGGACTTGGAGGTGTTGGTTGATGAAAAGCTCAACGAAAGCCAGCAGTGTACGCTTGCACCCAGAAAGCCAACCATATCCTGGGCTGCAACAAGAGAAGTATGACCAGCAGGTCAAAGCAAGTGCTACCCTTTACCCTGCTTTTGTGAGATCCCACATGGAGTACTATATCCAGTTCTGGAGTCCCCAGTACAAGAAAGATGTGTACCTGTTGGAGTGTATCCAGGAATATGATCAGAGGGCTGGAGCACCTCTCCTATAAAGACAGGCTGAGGGAGTTGGGCTTCTTCAGCCTGGAGAAGAGAAGGCTCTGAGACCTTATTACAACCTTCCAGTACCTAAAGAGGCTTACAGAAAATCTGGAAAGGGTCTGTTTACAAGGGCATGGAGTGATACGGGCAATTGGTTTAACCTTAAAGAGAGAGATTGAGAATAGATATTAGGAAGACCTTTTTTACTGTGAGGGTGGTGAGGCCCTGGAACAGGCTGCCCAGAGAAGCTGTGGCTGGCCCCCCCACCCGGAAATGTTCAAGGCCAGGTTGGATGGGGCTTTGCGCAACCTGGTCTAGTGGAGAGTGTCCTTGCACATGGCAGAAGGTTTGTAACTAGGTGGTCTTTGAGGTCCCTACCAACCCAAACCATCCTGTGATTCTGTGATTCACTCTTTTCTTGATGAAACACCCTCCCCCTCCATCCAAAGCACCAAAAAATGGTGTATGTGCCTGTCAAACTCATGTAAGCCCAGAGTTTCTAGACATTAAAAGATTTCTCATCCTTCAGCTGGAGGTCGAGCAGCTGTCAGTGCCATTGCCTGTAATGGATTTACAGGTTTTTGAACTAACAGAAAACACACTTCTTTTGACCTTATGGTGTTCTCAGATGCAACTGCATTGCAAATGAACCATCCTTCCAGAGGTCTCATTTCAGGGCAGAATAATACTTTTAATCAGTTAAAGTAGTTTTCCCTTTTAAATACAATTGTCCTGTCAACATGCCTTTATATGCGTAATGCTGTAATAAGCCTCTTCCCAATTTTTACTTGCTTTAAATGGCTAGGCAAGCAATTAATAGTTTAAGCTTCATCATCCTGCAGAAAGATTCTTTGTTTTCAAAGCCATAAGATATGCTGCATAGGGAATACACCTGCCTCCTCCAAGCAATTCCTCAACAAAAGTTTAAAAGAAATGTATGTTTTTGGGGAACAGAGAGAATAGTTTACCCAGGTCACTTGATATCCTACTACATAGACTGAATACAAATTTGTTGTTGTAAGAAGATATTTTCTGCCTTTTTTTAGGGCTCTCTTTATTCTTCTCCAGTGGTTTTGCTGGGAATAATGAGATCTAATACCTCTTCTCCCTGACACAAACACCCGGTACTTTCCATACAGGCTTTGAAGTACTATGGAGATTTCGCTGATGGCTATCACTAAAAAAAACTGATTCACCATCTGGAAATGTCCACTGCATTCATTTTCTATGCCTCATTGTACCTGCCAACAAGAGTTAGCTGGGAACATGGATGCGGCTTATTTGAGTTAAAAAAATACAATATGCTTATTCAAAGTATAGTGTAAAATATACACTAAATAGAACAGAATAAACTGACAAGGGTCTCATGACATCAGACAAGGTTTTGGAAATAAATGCAGGAAGCAGCAGTTTATAAGTATGTATAGAATAGAAAACTTTCTGAACAAAGTTCTCATTGTTAAGGGTTCTTCTTCAGACTGTAACCCTGCTTATCTTTCCACAATGGTCTGTTACACTGACATCTCACGAGCTAAACCAGGTAAATCTATATGGGGCTGGGTTCCATATTTCATTGGCCTTTAATCTTAACTAGGTAGTATTCAGAACGGTTCGGTCTGTTCTGCCTTTTATCTTGCTAGTTGCCTTTGTTAATGGATTATTTTCATTTTCTCTTTTCAGTTGGAAGAAAGGAGTGTTTCTAGCTTAGACTTTAGAACTGCAGCACCAGCTGCTAATCTTGTTGCATCTATTGTGAACTGGGATGCACTTAATGAGTCAATTGATATTCAAGTTGCAGTTTTATATCGGATGCTTTTAACACCAGCCAAGGGAACTCCTGCTATAACTGGCTTTTGTTGTCATGCCCATGACAATGGATTTTAGGATTGCAGAGCTAGCACAACGATCTCATCAGTCTAATGGAACAGTCATATCTTCTGAATAAAATTTATTTTCTCGTAGTGTTTCGGTGGATCAGCCTTGGGAATGAACTTGGTCTAAAAATATGGGAAGGTTTTAGAAAACCATGATATTTTCACTGCTTGAAATTAGCCATAAGTAAAATGCAGAGTGTATATCTGTGCCTCTAAATGCATGTGTGTATATGTAAATGTATACATATTAAGAATCACCTTTTAACATATATATTGATATACACTGTATCTGTCTCATAAAATGACAAGTCTGTTATTGCAGATGTCTTCAATACAAACCAACTCATTCATTGTTCTGTGTTCACCCATGTTCAATACTAATTCAAAAATCCTTCTCTTCAACAAAACTGTCTGACCTCTTCAGAAAATATACTTAATTTATTTCAAGAACAGCTATTTTGCTTTTGTTCTTTCAAAATACATGCTACAATAAGTTTTATAAACATAGCAAGGTTTCTTTCTCATGTGTTAGAAAAATGCCAAGATAAAAATAAAGTGTGGTATATAAAAGTAATACTCTGTGGGTTTCACTTCAGTCCTCTCTCTATTCTCGCCTTCGGTAAGATAAATCTAGTTTTATAAACCAAAAGGAGGAGCTGTCAGATGGTCACGTAGAATAGGACATATCAGGTAGTCAAGTACTGCTTCTTTGTAATAAGTAGGGCAGGGGTTGCTGGCTTCCAACTCAACCTCATGGTAGATACAAACAACATAGTTCCATTTAGGTTGGTAAAGTTTGTATGCTGTGAGGTTGCAAAGTAAATGGCAAAAAATACAATAAAGATTGCTCAATTTGGGATCTGTAGGGAATATTATTGAAGAAACATCAATATTTTGAAGTGTGATTTGACTTGATTCTATCAAACACTTTCAAATCAAAATGCTGTATGTTTCTAAAATGAGTCAAAGCTCTTTTGAAAAACTCTTTTATAGATTTTTGAGTACGATTTTATTTTTAATGGACAATTTTTAAAGGGTATTGTTCTTGCTTTCATAAAAATTAGGACTTCTACACACAGAAATATAAAAAAGGCAAGGAAAAACGCTTTGAGCCTTTCTTTTTTGAGCACCCATCATCATTAACAGTGATAATTTCAAAATTATTCCAGACACAGGACATAATGAATCAGATATCTCTACGTGAGTAAGTGTACAGACCCAGAAGCAAGCACTTGTGTGTACCTTTGAAGCTGAGGGCACCCAGTGAGTGAAGTAGCTTTTTTCTGGATGATCTGAAGTATCAGCCAAATGAAGGTTGCTGCTATAGTAATATGCTATCTAGGAAAGCACATGTTAGAGGACATCATCTTTCTTCACCCAACAAATCCTAAGCTATAGAATGAGGCACAATGTCAAGGATCCTAACAGACTTTCTTGGCAACAGAGTGGTCACTGGAACCTCACGTGGCTGCAGGCTACTTCTCCCAAATTGGGTGCAACATCCTTGGAAAACATAAAGAATCATAGAATCATAGAATATCCTGAGTTGGAACGACCCATAAGGATCATCAAGTCCAACTTCCGGCTCCACAGAGGACCTATCAGGTCAGAGCATGTGACTGCATCCATTGTCCAGGCACTTCTTGAACTCAGCCAGCCTCAGTGTTGTGACCGCTTCCCTGGGGAGCCTGTTCCAGTGTCCAACCACTCTCTCAGGAAAGAATCTCTTCCTAATACCCAATCTAAACCTCCCCTGTCACAGCTTCATAATGTTCCCCTTGGGTTCTGTCACGGGTAACCAAATAACAAAAGTCACAGAACCATAGAATGCTTTGCGTTGGAAGTGACCTCAAAAATCATGTGTTCCAGCCCCCCTGCTATGGGCAGGGACACCCTTCACTAGACCAGGTTTCCCAAAACCCCATCCAACCTGGCCTTAAACACTTCCAGGGATGGGGCTTCCAAAACCTCTCTGGGAAACCTGTTCCAGTGTCTCACCACCCTCATTGCAAAGAATTTCTTGCTAACATCTACCTAAACCTGCCCTCTTTCAGCTTGAAACCATTACCCCTTGTCCTGTCACTGCACTCCCTGGTGAACAGCCCCTCTCCCACTTTCCTGTACGACCCTTTAAGTATTGGTAGGTTGCAATTACCTACTGCTCAGCAGCTGCACCTATTGCAGCCAGTCTTAAAGGAAACTTGGAACTGTGTCTGGTTTGTGTCTGTTGGGTAATTCTTAATACCACTTAAGCCAAACTATAGTAAGCAAAGTATTTTCAGGTCAATCCAGAGGAAACATGATCTCTGAAAGTTTGTTGTCATGCCCATCCCTTTTAATGCTAAGCCACTCACCCCCACTTTATTCTTTGGAGGCCCTATGGTTCTTGTCCAGGCAAGGCTTAGGTAGGCTCTTGGGAAACAATGCGATTTCAGGGCTTGGGCCACTGAGTGCTTTTGAGGGTAAATTTGAACCCACCATGGCGCGTTCGGGCAACGAGATGGTGCTCCAAGCCAGCTCAGATATGTTACTGCTCTGCTGCTGTCAGATAGAAGAGGACAACCAAGAAATGATCTGAGGGGACTGTGCTTGAAAACTTTCTAAATCAGGCCTAAGCAGAGGTGTAGTGACTACAGAGTGTGGAATTCGCCCTCCCACACATGTTGCAGATTATGGCAATGAATGCACCCAGCTGAGACAGGGCATTTGTGGTTTGATTAAGCAGTAAGGAGGGGGCTGGAGTGTCTGAGCTGCCCAGAGGAGCAGCTCAGAGAAGCCTGACTGATGTTTCAGGAGAGAAGTTGTTCACACCCCCAAAATCAGAAGCCTGGGTTCAGAAACCCTGTACTCCTCCAGTGCTTCCTGGGAGTTTGCATTTGATCCTTGCACACCAGGGTGTGTGATAGCCCTCAGAGCAGAAGCAGAAATGCTGTGTATGAATGGCACGGGAAGGTTATGGGAAGGGAAGAAGGGGTGCCAGGGGGATGTTTGTAAGTTGAATGTGGGGATTCCCACTGGGGACTGAGGGCTAATTATCGCTGTGAGTGTAACTGGAGAACACAGCTCCTTGTATTGGGCACTATGTAGAAAACCAACTAAGAAGACTCCAGGAAGGTTAAAACACTGTTTTCAGAAACAAAGTTCTTTAAAAAAGGGAGACCTTTTTCTTTAGTAAAGCATAATAAAGGTTCACAACAGAGCTGCTGAATCTCAGACTGGAGCAAAGTCAAGAAATCTGATCAAGTCCCCTCTAAAGCCCTGTGGGGGCATGTTCAACTCTTGGCAAACCCCCTCAGCTGCTGTCAGAAAGCCATGTAAACATGCATTTCCAAACAGTTGTGAAAGAACCAACTCTGTTCACTTAAGGCTTGGGTCACATTCATGCTAAGACCCCCTCTTTCCATTAGTACTGTCCTGGCAGAGAAACTAGATTGTCATTTGTACCTATTTTTAAGTTCTTTCCTGTTGCCAGGTTGGGTGTTCATGTAAAGGAGGGTCAGGTCTGGATCAGGTTACATGAACAGCATCCCAGAGGTTTTTGCCTTTCTGTCTTTTATGGCAAAGACAGAGCTATCCCAACCACAACTTCTACAGGTTTCACCACAGTGACCTCTGCTACGCAAATGGGAATTTTGTATGGTTTCTTCTTCAGGTGTTAAAGTACAAATGAAAGATACACAAAAGCATTTTCACACATACATCAATTCTTTCCGAGTATATATCCACTTTTTAAGTGTTGGGGTAGGGTTTTAAGCCTCCCCAGATTTCAAAAGAAATTATACCAAGCTCAGTACTTTTTAGATGAAGTCCCTACATGACATCAGAGGTGACACTGGCAAAGATGGAGTATACATGGTTGGGCTATACAGAACTTGAGATCAGTTCTTGTCTGAAAAGCAGATTTATCACCCAGTGTACAACAACCCAATTCGCACACATGGGAGATACTGCTTTTATTCAGGCCTGGGTGCTCAGTAGATTTTCACAAATCAAACACACACAAAAACCAGCTTGTTTGTTATACACAAATGTTACAAGGTAATACACTCCCAATTACAATGATCTGCTAGTAATCTACATGCAATTATAATATTTGCTGTGTTATCATCTTCAGTCACCACGCCTGTGTGGAGGAAGGCTCTTCATCTGGGCAAAGGTCTTCTTGACCTGTGGTTGTAGGTTTTAATATTATAATGAAAACAGTGCAGTTAGAGATGCTTGCACTTGGGTTTTCACTGCCAGACTGGCTGTGTGTGGAGATACCCTGCTTAGATGTTCTTGTGTTCCAGGACAGTTAGTTTACAGGTGTTCCTTTAAACAATTCCCTTTGATCATTTCCTTAGCAGCCACTTAGCAACTATTTTCCAGGTGGTCAGGAAGGCCAATGGCATCCTGGCTTGTATCAAAAATAGTGTGGCCAGTAGGTCTAGGGAGGTGATTGTGCCCCTGTAGTCTGCATTGGTGAGGCTGCACCTCGAGTACTGTGTCCAGTTCTGGGCTCCTCACCATAAGAAGGACATTGAGGTCCTCGAGTGAGTCCAGAGAAGGGCAACCAGGTTGGTGAAGGGGCTGGAGGGCAAATCCTATGAGGATTGGCTGGGGGAGCTGAGGCTGTTTAGCCTGGAGAAGAGGAGGCTGAGGGGAGACCTTATCACCACCTACAACTACCTGAAAGGAGGTTGTAGAGAGGTGGGAGATGGTCTCTTCAGCCAGGTGACAGGTGATAGGACAAGGGGAAATGGCACAAAGCTGTGCCAGGGCAGGGTCAGATTAGATATTAGAAAAAAATTTTTTTACTGAAAGAGTTGTCAGGGCCTGGGACAGGCTGCCCAGGGAGGGGCTTGAGTCACCTTCCCTGGATGTGTTTAAAAAAAGGGTAGATGAGGTACTTAGGGATATGGTTTAGCTTAGGACAGGGATGGTTGGACTTGATGATCTTTTCCAACCTTGTGATTCTCTCATGCTGTGATTCTATTTACAATCATTCTTAATTATGGAGCCGTTGTAATATGGAGCCATGGTTAACTTTTAAGTTTAATGATAGATATTCTTACTTTCAAGAACGTTAACTCTGCATCTACACCATTAGTTCTCTTGTGCATGAGACCCACCCATATGTCAGATGATTTTCTAGCTCTCATGGCAATTTTGTGTTCATCTAGCATGCAGTGCTGTACATAGCTGTACATAGCCAACAAGTCACAAGTTTGCTACCAGGAAACAGCAAGAAAGTCTTCAGGACTTCAGGTTATCAGGTTTACAAACCACTACAGACTACTGCTTTCTGACAAAACTAAGCAAATTCTCTCTTTGTGATATATGTTTCATTATTTGTTGTGCATTTTTGTCACAAATGACAACATGTTGCTCTCAGAGACCATGCTACTGGGTCGATTTTTGAGGACAGCAACTATCACAGCAAGATCTCTGCTGAGGTAATAAACATGAAGAGTGAGCTGCTTCCTGTTAGAAACTTTATGTGGCAAAAGAAAAATTGTCTCGGAAGCAGATTAATTTTGGTTTAAGTTCTGTTTTGAGAAAAGAGTGCTGAAAGATTGTCAGTAGATACAGAGACAGACTGAGGGAAACAATGAATTCTGGAAGCACGGTGTAAATTTGGGTAATGTTAAGGTTAGGCAAAGTACATATTTGGTCTACAATGACATGCCCAGTGTTTGTGTGAGTGTATGAGAGGAAGAGTAATTTTTTTCAGTGTGCTTCCAGGTCAAGAGGCAGAGTGCTACCTCAATATGCCTGGAGGTCAAAGCTCAAATTCTGGAAACTGAATCTTGAACAAGGTTCTGTCACGCTGTTGGGTATAAGGGGTATTAAAATACCTTTTTGGAACTAAACTGCCCATGTAAACTGCCATTACTGCTGTCAAAAGAGCCACTCCTTTCATCTGGAAATAGAACCTTGTTTAAGGTTTACATGTGTGTTTATGTGGAGAAACAGGTATAGTGTTTTTTCCTTTTAGAAAAGGATTTTAGGGATTGTCTGGAAGGAGCACTTGGCTGCAGCCCAGGTCATGGATCAAAATGAAAACCAAAGGAAAGTACATCCAGTGGTCTACTTCTGCCCTTCTGGGTAGATACTCATTTGCTAAGGTCTTTGGTCAAGGTGCTGTTTTTTTGGGAACTATACCGAGGTCAGACATCTAACAGCAATTCTAGTATTGAGTGGCTTTGGTGTGGGAACAGCAGGGAATAATAGGGAAAAAAAAAGAACATTTGGAAGGACAACTGTAGCAGATTGCTGTCTTATTTCTAGCCATCCTATGCCTACTGAAGTAATAAACCAGTGCAGGATCAAGCCTGGATCAGTCTCCTCTTCATGTCACTCTTGATTTCGATGAACCTTCAGTTTTAGATAGATGTGCATGAATACAGGATCAAGCCTTAGGTATCAGATACGTGCAATTTAATTTTCCAATGTCAAAATCTCATTATTTTAATTATAGATAACTCTTGGCATAGGTACTCTTCATAGGCCTGAACCTGGAAGCTGATATGAATAGAAGGCACTTGTTGTCTTGGGCCATGAATGTCATGCAACCACAGAATAACTGGGTATAAATATACTGCAGATGCAATCAAAGTGGGGAGTTATGAGGATTTAAAAAACACCTTTTTTGAAATTCAACATAATTAGATTTATCTTTCCTCTTCTTTCTAAAAGAAAAGCTGAGTAAAACTCTCACTCCATGAGACACAATGATTAAGAATAAGAACATATCTTGTGGAGCTGAGTTTCTCCAAGTACTTTATAATGGTAGTATACATCCCAATTTGCAATGAACAATGCCTTGTCTTAAAGGAATTTTACCAAAATGAGTAGAATTTACTGAGACTTGTGAAAGTGCATAACATGCACAAACCTCTCATTTGATAGGGGAAACAGTACAGAAGGCAGGAGCACAGTTTGATAAATTCTTTAAGTCTGATGTTAAGATGCTCCCAGTTTACAGATTTTTGTCTTTGGTAACTTAAAAGTAGAGAGTACAAGAAAAATCCCTGTCTCACTAAAGTTGATGAAAATTTCAGATGGGGAAAGATTTTAACTCCTTGTGCATAATGCTAATCTTGTCCATGAACCTGAACTAAACCGATAAACTGCTTTATCTGCCCATTCCATGTTTGTGCAGTAACTGATCATGTCATGTTGCCTAAGTTTCAGATGATGTCTAAGACAGTTGCTTGCTTTTATTCCAGGATTCTTTCCTATCAAATACAATTTCTGATGTAGGGATCAGAACCACGAATTCACAAATTTCCTCAGTCCCAGTAGAAAGCTGTGGATTAGGAGAGCTAGGTGTAAATTTGGTGAGCGTTGAAGTAGATACTTGATGAGAGCAAGCATATAGTGGGAGAAAGGGAGTATGCAAGATAAGTAAGAGACTGGAGACAAATTATGCAGTTAGAAGTAGCTAGAAAAGGAGAAAAGGACCTGAAGACAAGTGGACAAGGTCAAGCTGCATGGGGAATTGAAACCAAGAAAACAGTCCCTACTAGAAATTGAAGGGAACCCAGAAGCCACGCTAACACACAGCTCTGCAGCTTACTGGCAAAATGCGATGGTCCACACTAGAAATGCTAAACAGTTGCAGCTGTCATCTACTATATGAGCTCCAGGAACTGAGATTAGACTGAGGTGACTCACACGACTGTCGATGAAATGCTATATGATAAAGTTTCCTTTTTATTCACTTGGCAATTTTAGATCATATGTGATGTGTGATACACAGTAGTACACACATAGACTCTGCTCCCCTTTGCCAAGAATGACGGTCAGGATGGACTCCTGGTGGCTGGGTGGATCTGAGGAGCTTTACAACCGCATGGTCTTTCAGGGCATACTCTCGAATCATGCCCAGTGCTGGGTGCTACAGTGGATGGATTTGAATCCTAGCTTCAGACTTGCAGGAGCTCCAAGTAATCACGGCTGAACCTGAAATCCCAGAAACTGGGTATTTGATACAGGGCATGCTAATTTTGCTAAGAATTCAGAAAAACTGGGGCCTTCAAACTGGACTGTCACATGAGTGTTACTTGTTATTTTAACATCTTTCTGTTTCTTGTCCCCATCAGTGAAGGGCATTTTCAGGAATAAAATTGTTCCTGTTTGTTGTGGTTTTGTGTGTCTGGGTTCTGGTGGAGGAGCAGGGGGCTGCAGGGGTGGCTTTTGCTAGAAGCAGCTAGAAGCTCTCTGCAGGCCTGACAGAGTAAACACCAGCTGGCTCAAGTCCAGACCCACCACTGACCAAGGCCAAGCCTATCAGCGACGGTCATAGCACCTCTGAAGCAGCTACTTTTTGCTGCCAGAGAAGGGAATGGGAAGATATAAGAAACTATGCAGANAGGTACTCTTCATAGGCCTGAACCTGGAAGCTGATATGAATAGAAGGCACTTGTTGTCTTGGGCCATGAATGTCATGCAACCACAGAATAACTGGGTATAAATATACTGCAGATGCAATCAAAGTGGGGAGTTATGAGGATTTAAAAAACACCTTTTTTGAAATTCAACATAATTAGATTTATCTTTCCTCTTCTTTCTAAAAGAAAAGCTGAGTAAAACTCTCACTCCATGAGACACAATGATTAAGAATAAGAACATATCTTGTGGAGCTGAGTTTCTCCAAGTACTTTATAATGGTAGTATACATCCCAATTTGCAATGAACAATGCCTTGTCTTAAAGGAATTTTACCAAAATGAGTAGAATTTACTGAGACTTGTGAAAGTGCATAACATGCACAAACCTCTCATTTGATAGGGGAAACAGTACAGAAGGCAGGAGCACAGTTTGATAAATTCTTTAAGTCTGATGTTAAGATGCTCCCAGTTTACAGATTTTTGTCTTTGGTAACTTAAAAGTAGAGAGTACAAGAAAAATCCCTGTCTCACTAAAGTTGATGAAAATTTCAGATGGGGAAAGATTTTAACTCCTTGTGCATAATGCTAATCTTGTCCATGAACCTGAACTAAACCGATAAACTGCTTTATCTGCCCATTCCATGTTTGTGCAGTAACTGATCATGTCATGTTGCCTAAGTTTCAGATGATGTCTAAGACAGTTGCTTGCTTTTATTCCAGGATTCTTTCCTATCAAATACAATTTCTGATGTAGGGATCAGAACCACGAATTCACAAATTTCCTCAGTCCCAGTAGAAAGCTGTGGATTAGGAGAGCTAGGTGTAAATTTGGTGAGCGTTGAAGTAGATACTTGATGAGAGCAAGCATATAGTGGGAGAAAGGGAGTATGCAAGATAAGTAAGAGACTGGAGACAAATTATGCAGTTAGAAGTAGCTAGAAAAGGAGAAAAGGACCTGAAGACAAGTGGACAAGGTCAAGCTGCATGGGGAATTGAAACCAAGAAAACAGTCCCTACTAGAAATTGAAGGGAACCCAGAAGCCACGCTAACACACAGCTCTGCAGCTTACTGGCAAAATGCGATGGTCCACACTAGAAATGCTAAACAGTTGCAGCTGTCATCTACTATATGAGCTCCAGGAACTGAGATTAGACTGAGGTGACTCACACGACTGTCGATGAAATGCTATATGATAAAGTTTCCTTTTTATTCACTTGGCAATTTTAGATCATATGTGATGTGTGATACACAGTAGTACACACATAGACTCTGCTCCCCTTTGCCAAGAATGACGGTCAGGATGGACTCCTGGTGGCTGGGTGGATCTGAGGAGCTTTACAACCGCATGGTCTTTCAGGGCATACTCTCGAATCATGCCCAGTGCTGGGTGCTACAGTGGATGGATTTGAATCCTAGCTTCAGACTTGCAGGAGCTCCAAGTAATCACGGCTGAACCTGAAATCCCAGAAACTGGGTATTTGATACAGGGCATGCTAATTTTGCTAAGAATTCAGAAAAACTGGGGCCTTCAAACTGGACTGTCACATGAGTGTTACTTGTTATTTTAACATCTTTCTGTTTCTTGTCCCCATCAGTGAAGGGCATTTTCAGGAATAAAATTGTTCCTGTTTGTTGTGGTTTTGTGTGTCTGGGTTCTGGTGGAGGAGCAGGGGGCTGCAGGGGTGGCTTTTGCTAGAAGCAGCTAGAAGCTCTCTGCAGGCCTGACAGAGTAAACACCAGCTGGCTCAAGTCCAGACCCACCACTGACCAAGGCCAAGCCTATCAGCGACGGTCATAGCACCTCTGAAGCAGCTACTTTTTGCTGCCAGAGAAGGGAATGAGAAGATATAAGAAACTATGCAGACACCGAGGGCAGTGAAGAAGGGGGGGATGGGGGGGAGGGTCGGAACTGCCCCAGGTGCCGGAGAAAAAGATTCCTCTGCAACCTATGGAGAAAACCATGGTGGAGCAGGTGTCCTCCTCACAGCCCATAGAAGATGACAGGGAGCAGAGACCCCACTTGCTACCTGCTCCAGCATGGGAGGGCTCCATGCTGGAGCAGGTAGAGACATATAGAAGATGCTCTGACCCGCATTGAACCAAGCCCCTGGCAGCAGATCCACAGTCCATGGAGAGAGAGAAGAGATACCTACTCCAGAGCAGATTGGCTGGGGGGAAGAAGGGGTGTAAGGGGTATGGGGCTTGTGATTCTGCGGGGGACCAGGCTGGAGCAGTCTGGGCCTGAGATACTGAGAGACATTCTATGATTTAGGACTGCACCCCACAGAAGTGACCCACCCTGGGCCAGCTGGTGAAGAGATGAAGCCCCGTGGGGAAGGACTCACGTTGGAGAAGTTCATGCAGGACTGTCTCCCATTGGTAGGACCCCACGCTGCAGCAGGGGAAGGGTGTGAGGAATGCCTCTCCCCTGCTAAGAACGAAACTTGTGAGGAACTGACTTAAACCCCCATTCCCACGCCCTGTGCCATTCTTGAGGGGAGACGGGAGAGAAATTAATCATTAACAAAGTTAAGTCTGCTAAGAGGGTAGGGGTGGGAGGAGGTGTTTTAGGATCGGGTTGTACTTCTCATTATCCAACTCTGGTTTCTCTC
>VZTU01027537.1:0-31555 GCA_013400835.1 Zapornia atra | reverse complement strand
TTAGAGCGTTTTCTTTCCTTTATTCTGTGCTGAGTTTGTTTTGCCCATGACACTGATTGCGGAATGATCTCTCCCTGTCCTTATCTGGACTCCTAAGGCTCTTGATGCATATTTTCTCCATTGTCCAGCTGAAACGGGGAGTGGTAGAATGACTTGCGGCATGTGGCCTCCAGCCAGAATCAAACCACCACACTCTTTGTCAAGCCTTCAGAGTCCAGCTGTAAGGCAAGCAAGAAGTACAAGACACTCAGTCAACCATGCCTTCACCTTCCCTGGCTGCATCACTGAAGGACTCAAGCAGATGATTTACACTTGCTATTTGTGGGAAATCCCACGGCGGGGGGTGGGGGGGGTGGGGGGGAATTAAGCTTCTGTCTTCAGAGCAGGACTTGAATAAGCATGTCCTGAGGCCACACGCAGGAGGAGGAGAAATGAATGAATGGCTGTAAATGTGTACAGACCAGCCCGAGCACTTTGAGCACTGAGAGAGAAGCATTTTAAAAGTAAAAGGTAAAAAAGGACAAGGATCACTCTGTTCCAGAATTTATTTCAATCACATAAAGGAGCAGAATTGTAGTTGTCAGGCGCTATCTCATTTTTGACATTTTCTATCTACATTTTCAATACTTGACCTTACAACCTTAACAATGTTCTAATACAATTCTAAAGGCAGGAAATTCATGTACATACCCACCTACAAGCCAGGTGTGTGCACTATAGTTACTTAACACACACATTAGATACATATTTCAATTCAAAAACACAGGAAGTAGTTTTCAGTTAGCCTCTATTGCGCTTATACCTGGTATACCTCACTTAGGGAATGCTGTGATTTTTATTTCTTGTTAAAGGCTTGAGCTTTATAAAAGCTCTGGAAAAAAACTGATTAAATGAAGATCATTTCTTTAGTTAGACAAGCTTACAGTCCATGTTAATAAGCAATCTGTGCTCAGATTTCTTCCACTGTCCTAAAATAAATTGCCCCCAGATTTTGCTTCTCTCTTATAACCAAACGGCATCTGGTCCGTAAGTGATTTATGTGTCAGGAGACCTACAACATGCTGGTATGTATATCTGTAGATTCACAAACGTGATGCTTTGCAGCTAGAACTCTCCATCATCCCTCATATCCCATTTGGGTGAAGCATAGTAAGAAACCATAATTTCTTTCCGCCAAATCCAGAAGAAAACCATCTGAGAAGCCTGAGAAACCTTGCCTGAGAAGCATCTAATGCATGTCATAGCATAAGGTAACTAAAACATCAGAAAGTTTTTCAACTACTTTTGTCCCACTGGAAAACTATAAAAAAAAGATATGCATGCCCACAGTATCCTCAGGAATGCCATGAGCTGTGATTCTCTTATCGTCTGTGCTGCTACTCTTCCCTGCAATAATGAAGACAAGGAGGATGGGAATGTTACATTTACTTTATGCTATCCCCACAGGTAATTTGCTGCTCTGAGCACAAGTGATCTCAGTTGGCCATGGATTGATCAGGTGCTGCAAGTCTGATCTACTCATGCTTTTGGAGTGGCAGAGGGCAAGGTCTCTCTGTCTACAAGGCAGCATGGATGATGAGTTCTTACCAGGTTCATTTCAAGGTACCAGTGCTTGACCTGAAAGATTAGGATGGAGCTCTCTTAGAGATGTTTACCTCTCTGTGTTGCGCTGTAGACACATTTAAGATTGACCAAGCCAAGGATGGGTCAAGTCATGCCTGTAAGGGTCATCAAATCTCACCTTTCATGAAGCCAGCAGACTGCATTTAGTGGAAGGAAGGTGCTTTCTGTGCAAGGAGAAAGGTTCCAGCACATGCAGTAGCTCTGTCTCTCCCCTTCCCTCTCTTGACAGGCAGGAATGTGTGGAGAGCTGAGATCACCTGAGGTCTTCAACATAAACCTGTTCTCAATTACAGTGAGAAGCCAACATAAAAAACCCCTCTAAATATATACTAGAATACTCCCCAGCTGTCTCCTGTGAGTGTTGTGCTCTTGTCTCTTCTCCAGATTTGCTGTTTTATTACTACTGTGAATTTAATTTCTTTGCCAAATGACTGGCTACCTTCCTGGGCTGAAGTGTTGGTCTTTGCTCTTGCTTCAGAGAGGGTGTGCTATGGCTATATGGCAGCCAAACTCTCATGAATCTACTAGAGCATTGCTCTGAGTCTTCCTTTTGTCTTTTGCCGTTCCTTTTTGCTGTATCTTTTGCTTCTTATCTTGCCTCTTCCCTTTTGTTTGCCTTTTGCCTTGCTTCTTGCCTTTTTCCATGCCTCTTGCCCCTTGCCTGGCCCCCTGCCTCTGGCCTTTCATCTTGAATTTTGCATTACCTTTTGACTCCTGCTTTGCCTTTTGACTCTTGCCTTGCCTTTTGGAGCATTGCTTTTTCTCTTAACTTTGTATTATGTTTTGCATTTTACTTTTCCTTATACCTTGTCTTTTGCCATTTGCTTTTGCCTCTTGCCATGCTTCTTGCTTTTCCATTTACTTTTGCCCTTCCTCTTGACTTTTACAATGAATTTGAACTCCTTGCCTTTTGCCTCTTGCCATGGTTTTTGCATTTTGCCATGCCTTTTCATTTTGCCTTGTCTTTTGCCTTTAATTTTGCCTTCTGCCTTGCTTCCTTCCCTTTGGCCTTGACTTTGGCCCTGCCTTGCCTTTTGCCATTTGCCTTGTCTTTGGCCTTTTCTTTTGCCTTGAATTTTGCATTGTGCCTCTTTTCTTGTTTCTGGCCTTTTGACTTGCGTTTTTGCCTTGTGCTTCTTGTCTTGTTTTTTGTGTCTTGCTTTGACTTTGGCCTTGTTTTTTTTCTTTGTGCTTTGTCCTTTTGTCATGCCTTTTGCTGTGTTTTTGCATTTTGCCTTTCCTCTTGCCTTCAACTTTGGTTCCTTCTTTTTGGCTTTGCCTTTGCCTCTGCCTTCCCTCTTGGCATTTTGTCTTTTCCTTTATTTCATTTTGCCTTTCCCTCTTACCTTTTGTCTTGTCTTTTGCTATGCCTTCTGTCTTTTGCGTTTTGCTGTGCTTTGGCCTTTCCTTTTGCCTTGCATTTTGCCTTGTGCTTCTTTCCTTGCTCCTGTGTGTTGCCTTCCCTTTTTGCCTTGTGCCTCTTGCCTTGTCTCTTCTTTCTTGCTTTGACTTTTGCCTTGACTTTTTCCTTTTGCTTGGTCATTTTTCTATGCCTTTTATCTTCTGCTGTTCCTTTTGCCATTTGCTGTGCTTTCTGCATTGTGCCTTTACTTTTGCTTCTGCCTGCCTTCCTTCCTATTGGCCTTGCTTTTTGCCATTGCCTTCCTTCTTGGCCTTTTCCTCTGCCTTGCATCTTGGCATTTTGCCTTTCCTCTTGACTTTTGCAGTGACTTTTGACTCTTTCCTTGCCTTTTGCCTTTCTTTTCTGTCTTTTGCCATGCTTTTTGCTTTTTCCGTGCTTTTTGCCTTTTGCCATGTCTTCTGCCTTGCCTCTCAGTGCCCAGCCTTTTGCTTCATTCCTTGCCTTTGTCTTTTGAGTTTTTCCTTTCTTTTTGTCTCTTCCTTTTGTGTTTTGTCTTGCCCTTTGCATTTTCTTTGCCTCTCCCCTTGCCTCTTGCCCCTTTTGCTTTGCCTTTTGCCTTGATTTTCACCCTTGATTTGCTTCTTGCTCATTTTCTGCTTTTCTCTTGTGTCTTACCTCCCTTGTCTCTTATTTTAGGGGGGGGTGTTATTGTATGTTATGGGGTTTTTTATTTCGTGGCACTTAACACTAAACCTCCCTGGCCATCTGGCAAAGGAAAACTGCAGAGCCATGGAAGTGAGCAGCAGGCATATAGGCCAGGCAACCCTTGCCTTTAAAAGCTTCAAAACCTGTGCTGCTCAGCCAGTACTACAGGACCCCTTCTAAGCATAGACCGTGTTGCCCAAGCATGAACCCCTGAGGAAATAGGAGCCCTGTCAAGGGGCTGCGCTCAGAGCTACAAAGGAAGACAGACCCAGGGGCCTCCCTTGGGGGCCATCCTGGAAGTCCAGAAAGCTTCCTCCCGGGGTATGTGGGGCATGAGGGCCACCTTTGTGGAGCATGACAACAGGCCCCAAGCCAAAATAGCCCAAAAAGAGCCTAGGCAGAGGCAGGCAATAAAACCCCCTGAGACACAATTTCTAGCTCACCATGGGGAAAAAAAAGCCTTCCTCCCCCTGGCTGCAGGGCATGAGAGACCATGTTTGTGCTGTGCAAGCAGCAAGCCGTAACTGAGCACAGATGGCCCAGAGAAGCTCTGAGAAGTGGTCCCGCTCAGTGCTGCAGAGGAAGGCAGAGAACCCCCAGGGACCAGTGCCAATCCACCCTGGGGGAAGATTCCTTCCTGATCCTAGTGGCATTGGTGATCGGCTATTCCCTGCGCATGTGAGCAAGACCCTTCCTCCCACCAGCGCGGCTGGTCATGCCTCCCAGGAGTTGCCCTAGCCCTGTTCTCCCTCAGCCACAGAGCCTGATCTCCAGGATTCCCAGAGTGGCCAAGTGCCACCAGTCTCATCAACTTGGGGGTAAGGATCCTTCCATCACCAAGACAGAGTGCTGGCATGTGCTCCAAAGCTCTGAGATCCCAGCAACATCTCTGGATCCCTTTCCTGATGGCTCGCTGCCCCTGCTCTGCGGGGGATGAGGATGGCAAGCTCTGCAGGGATCCTTAAGAAGGAACACTGCCTTCAGAGTGTTGTCCTCTCTCAGCCCCCTTGGAAATATTTCACCAGCTCCTCTAGGAGCTCCTCTCTGGGCCGTCCCTGGGACAGCTCTGGAAGGGCACTGGCAGGCCATCCCCTTTTATATTGGCCAGGGGCATTGTGACTGCTGTGTTGCTTGGTGATGGGGGTGTGATGTGCCCCTCCCCCCCCATGCACAGCCCTGCCCACTGCAGCCCCACCCAGCATCCTTCAGAGGAAGGCATTTGGGGATGCTGGGCCCCAGGCAGTCCCTGTGACCAGGAGGCCTAGGAGTCTGTCTCTGTCTTTGGTGGCCATGCAGCTGGCACAGCTCCTGGGTGTCCCTAAAGTGTCCTCTGCCACTGGGCTCCCAAGGACAAAGCCAGGGCTCTTACTCTTCTCTCAGGCCATGACACAAACCGATCCTGTGGCACAGAGACCATCCCTATTAGTTGTTCCCTTTCTGTGCAAGATGTAAAGTTTATGAGGCCACACAGCTTGGAGGACCAGTCACTTGATCATGCTGGACACTCTTGGGGATTTTGAGGGTGGATGACTTAAGCAGCTGCAGCCTGGAGGAAAGTGAAAAAAGTTTATCTAGAGCCTTGGGTTGTGTAGATAGTACCAACAAGCCACCATAAAAGTAAGACAGACTTAAGAGAGGTTGCATGGGTATGGTGGAAAGGCTGTCATTTTCAGACCTAGAACATTTGGATCCATGCCCAGAATACAGTCAGGGACTCCTTTCTCACTCCTTTCTCTGGTGGTAATAAGCTGCCATCCCCCCTGCTCCCCCCCTCCCGCATTATCACAGAGGGGCTACCACCACCACTGACTGGCTCAGTGTTGGTCAGTGGTGGGTGTGTCCTTGAGCTGGTTTGTATTAGCTGTCAGGCCTAGGGTAAGCTTCTAGCAATTTCTTGCAGAAGCCACCCCTAAAGCCACCTCTACGCCACTACCAAAACCTTGCCACGCAAACCCAAAACAGTAATATATTAATGGGAGGACCTGATATTGTAGTTCTTTCTTTTGTCATCACAGTGCTACAGTGTCAGTCACTATATCCTGTGCCAAATATGCCAGGTCCAGTTTTGGATATTTTGGTAAAATCTGAATATGCTAGCCTAAGAGGAATCAGATAATTTCTTAATAGAAAAGATGTGTTTTAAATGAACTGTGAGATCACTATGGTGGTGTGTGTGCCTGCGAGAGGGAGGGAGAAGTAAATTTCTGGCAGATTAGTCTATTGAAATTTTAAGATAGGTATGCAACCTGAATACAATATGAAATTGTGTATGAAAGTACTTATGTGGCCTTAACTCAGGAAGTGTCTCTCAAAATCACTTTAAAATTAATAAATCAGTTCACAGGTAAGACTGGAATAACTTGTAATGCAGGGAATTGATAGAACTAAATAATGTGTGTGCCATACGGTACTTTGTTGGATAGTCTTTCCTACATCCTTTCCCCAGTAGAGAGCAGCAACTCACCAAGTGTTTCTTCTGCATGATCCGATTTACAGAAGCTGTAAAAAATGAGTCTTGGTTCATTTCCAATCCGAGTTCGTTCATCACAGGTTATGTTAAACTGAAAGCTTTGTAGGTAATGGTTATAGTATTAAAGGTAGTTTTTACAGTCCCTAAGAAAAGAGGGGTCTGGCATTTCCCAGCACTGTCATACAACTTGCTGGATAGCAGGATGAACAGATATACTGCATTGTGTACTTTGGTACTTTTCACTTTCCTTCTATAAGCAGAATTTACAGCTTCTGTGTGTTAGACCAAGGCGTTATTTGCCTGCTCATATCACAGAATCATTAGTTCTACTCCCTCTCACATCTATTGGGATCACCCTTTTACATGAGCCTGCGTGGTATTTGCAATTGTCCAATTTCATCTGTGGACTCTTTTTGTAAATACCAGGTCAGGAAGAAGAAGCAAAGTCCTGAGGTTGTCATTCTTTTGGAGATATGCAGAAAACCTTTACCCCCAAAGAAAAGATCTCTCAATATATTAGAAAGCTATTTGTAAAGGGTCTTTGAAAGTCTTGGACCCGTGTGCATGTATTTTTTATGTGTTTACATGTTTATAAAGTACAAGGACACTTGTTGGAGGAGGCTAGGTGTGATGGCATGGAATTATTTTAAATTTTTCCCCTTTCTATTTGAGTCTAAAACCTCAAGAATGCCATGTCAAAGTTTACCTTCTATTCTGGGTATCTTTAGAGGTACATGCTATGTGATCTCATGCTTTGAATAAAAGGGGACAAATTCTACTAAAAGTTGATCAAGATTTTGTTCTCTCAAATTCCTTAATAATTTAAGTTAAGCAATGAATAACAAACACAAAAAGTCCAACTGCTGAAGTCTTTTTTCCCCTGCAGTGCTTATTTTTATCTCTTCGCTTGTGTTACCACCAATCCACATGTGCTCCAGACATCATCTTTAGAGCAGAAAAAGTCTTTTGATGATACTTCTTATAGCTCTGCATCATGGGTGGACTAAGGGTGTGCAAATACAGTAAGTCTGTTCCTGTCAGTTTTCTATGCAGGCAGAAAGCTGACAGGCAAGGGTAGGATGTGAGACGGCTGTCGGTTAACACATCAGAGCTGCTATAATGGAGGAGGTGAACCTGTCTTAGAAAAGGCAGGAACTCACTGGGATAATTAGAAACCCAGCAACCAAAAAGGGTTGTATTTTGTGTTTAAAGGCATTTTTACCTCTGACTTAATGAGCAGAAATGGTTGAAAGGTTTGCAGAACAACAGTGAGTCTGCTTTTTCCCATAGTAGCATCCCATGGATAGAACATGACCATGAGTTGTCAGAGTGGGGCAGTGCACACACAGTGGGAAGAAGCGGGGTTGCCCAGAGGACATGGGATCTAAGTGGGTGCTAAGTTAGTGTCACAAGAAGCGGGTTAGCAGTGGCATTACAGTGTTCCCATGAGGTATGTGCTGGTTGGGATAGCTGCAGTGATATTTGCAGGGGAAGCAGCAGAGACATGAGTAGCCTGGGGCACAAGAGGGGCTGGAAGGCAGGACTCGCAAGTGATGGCAGCTCTATAAAATGCTGAAAGCGTGGTAGCACGAGGAATTGCTGTGAAGAGAATGTGTTTGTTCACTGCTGTGCCAGTGGCTGAGCTGAGTAGACATGTTGCCGTGGGTGGGCGAGCTGTGCGCGTGAGACGGGGCCGCAGCGTGCTGGCAGGCAGGCCAGGGCAGTCTTGTGCTGAGCTGCTCTACGGAGGTTTGCAGTGATGTTAAGCAGAGCAGCTTTGAAGTGGGAGCTGCAATAAAAAAGAGCCCTTGCAATGAGTTTGTACCATCTGTTTATGTAAATGTGTGCTCTCTCAGCCGGGATACAAGGTGAACTAACTGCTTAGGCCATATCCTGAATATCTTCAACCTTGACTGTGGCTCTCCTTAGGATTTCTGCTCTGTCAAGCCATTGCTATCCTTTTCATATTGTTAAAGCCTTAAAATCTTCTGCATGCTGGAACATTTCCCCATAATCTGGGTCTCTAACAAACTGCTGTCATCACAGATGTATCACAAACAGCTCTTGCCCCAGGATACTGCATGCTTTTGAAGGACTACTTTCCTAACATCATTCCAGTGAAATGTAGGAATCTTTTGTCTCACCATATCTTTGTCTTTGTCCATTTTTCTGTTACAATGGTCAAATTATACATTTCTATCTGTGTGCTATTAAATCTGTCAGATTATATTTTCCCCCTGAAATTTGCATAAGGAAAAATGGTTATTTATATGGAGAGAACATGACCATAATCTTCTCCCAGCAGTGTCTTGGGCATATATTTGATTTTTTTGGGCATATATTTGATTTTTTGATAGTGTAAAATTCTGTAAGGCTTCCAACCAGTTTTTGCAAGACAGCCTGAATGTTGCTTCTATATATCCAGATCTTGGTTTGTTATTACTGCCTTTACGTTTGTAAGAGATGAGGGTATGAAATTTTCAAGCAGTCAATGCGCTGTCACAGCTTTAAGAGGCTGTCCTCTTCAGCAACACTCTGTGACCCTATTAGTAACAGTAAGTGATGGGAAAAGTTTGTTTCTGTTCTGAAAAGTGATCATTGAGGATTTGATCCTTGCCCTTAGCTCAGTGCTGCTGTAGCACCTATGTGGATGGTCTAATTGCTTGTGCTCTTCAAAAGCCTCAAAAGTAAGCCTTTATCCCTTTTAGCACTGCCAAAAGTGAGCGGGATCTCCCTCCTGTATGTACAAACGTGTGTACAAACTCCCCTCTGCAGCACATTAAGCAACTGCTCTATCAAACCGCCTATTACAGCTCTTCCGAAAAGCCTGTGTGAGTACCAACATTACACAGATGTCCCCCAGGCCCCATGTTAAAGGCAGCAGTTTACAGAGGAAAGGTTTTTTTTTCCAAAATTCATCTTCCTGGTTGTGAGTTGATGAGCTGGAACTCATTTAAGCTAGGTTTACTTCTGGTAAGTTTCTCATAAATACACTTGTGGGTAGAGCTACTTGAAAAAAGCAAATCTTTAAGGCTATATATAGAAAGCAGGTTAGGGGTGGTATTCAGCTATCTAAACATCAGGGTCTAACCGATGTTCTGAGATGTTCTTTGATATCCTGTTTGTCTGGAGCAGCTGCTTCGGATGGGTGGGCTTTCCATGAGACCTGTGTCATTTCTGTCTAGCTCATGTGAATGCCTTAGATATCCTTAAGTGCCTCAAATTGCACCCAGTACTTGTGTGTACAGGATTGAACTTCAGCTTTTGAAATACAGAAGTATTGGTAGCGTTCGGACAGTTTTCAGATGTATTTTCATCTAACTAAATCTGCAGAGTTTGAGTTTTACATGTTAGATTTCAGTAGTGAATTTTCATGTAATTATCTAATGGTCAGATGATAATTGCAGACATTTTCTAGAACATTTGGGATGAAGCAGAATCATTGTAGGGTTATTTTCCTGATGAAAAACTTCTGGTTTTGAACAACTTAGATCATGTATAGGAAAATTACGATTTACTGGAATATTGAATATTGCAGTTTTCTTTTTGGAAGATCAAAACAGTATCTTCCCATAAGCCTACCCTGAAGACTCTCTCATTTTCATTGAAGAAAAGCAAAGACTTCAAAGCTGCCTGTCGAGGAGCTGAGCACAGGCTTGAAGGTTAAAAAAAGGTGATGATCAAGAAGGCAGTGGGTTCGTGGATAATGAAAAATGAAAGGGGGGGTGTTGTTTCTTTTTTTCTTTTTAAAATTTAAATTATTCCTTTTTTTTTTCCTGCATTGAGAAAGCAGAAATTATGATGCTTTCAAGCTGAGCCACAAGCAAGCCACCAGAGTCCCAAAATGGAATATTTTAGAATTCCTATCCCATGAACAATGCCTGGGTTCTTCTGTTTTGTTTTGTTTATTGTGAATCAATATGAACTTGTTTTCCAGCCTCTCAACATTTTCCATGGGATGTTGATTCTGTTTCTCTGGGCCAAATCTATTATTAAGCTTCTGGGGAATATTTCCAATGGCAAAAAAATATGAAAAATAAATTAACAACTACAAAATCAATGCAATTTCCGTGAGTTATGCACTCAGCTGGAGTTTGGGATGACCTCTCTAAGATGTGGATACAGATCTCAAGAATCTCGACATGTCTTATGACATATCTTTCCCACCTTTGGAAAGCAGCCTAGGTTACTCATGCTGTGTTCAGTGTGCACTGTCAGCACTACAACGCCATGAAACGCCATGAAGCCTTGCACCTGAGGATTTGTTTGTTCTAAAAAAATAAAATAAAATAAAATTGAAAATACCAAGTGAAGTCCATGCACTTACTACATTAGGAAGAAGGCTGGGGAGGCAAGAAAGGTCATGAAAAGCTCTTCATCAGGCTACAAATGGCAGGGGCATTCCTCCTAAGCATCATTTCTCACAAAAGCCAACTCTCCAACCAGCTGCCTCTCTGAGATGCAGCCTTTCCTGGCTCCTGCTAAGGAGTAGGAGTGTGTTAGAGGCTAACATGCTCAGCCTCTAATTTTGTAAAACAAAATACAGTCCACCATAACAGCCTTGAAAGGCCGTCAACACCCTTGCTCTTCTGAGAGTCACACTGTGTGGAGAACCAAACCACCGTTGTTTTGGTCCACTTGTGAGACTGTTGGAGTGTCTCTTTGCCTCTTGCTCTTTCTTCTCCAGCATCTGACAGGTGTGAATGCTTGGGATCATGAAGAACCTATGCCTGGGGGTTTATATGCCCATGTTTCATAATTAACACCTATTCCCAGCTAAAGTGTTATACTTGCTGGCCTAAAGCGAAGAGTAGAGGGCCCTGTTAGGAATGTTTTATTCTCCTACTTACTGTAACCATTTTGGATTTCAGCCAGTGCGTATAAACAATGTGCCTGTGCCTTTACAGTTCTGCATTGCCATTTTAGCACTCTGGATATTAGCCAGTGCCTATAAAGTGTGTGGCATTAATTTAATTTCAGCTGTTTTCCTAGACATTTACTTTTGATAAATGGATCCAAGATGGACATGTCTATCTGAAACAGGAATTTAATTCTGTATTTGAAATAAACTATATTGGTTAAGTTCTGTTGGTGACACAATTATCAGCATTGCTTTAAACTCTTGTCTAATGTAATGCCAGATGAAAGCTGCTTTAAAGAAGAGGATGGCGATGAAAAGATAGCTTTCCAGTGTGTCTGTAAGCTTGATATTTTATGTTTTATGCCCATGTGGATGTTCAGGTTGTGATAGAAATTACTTACTGTGATTTACTTCATTCCCATAATGCACCTCAACATTACAGATTTAGACATGAATTCTCCTCATGTAGCGAAAAAGGCTTGCTTTCATAACTTCAGAGTGCCATTACTCGTTAATTAGAAGCAGAAACAGTCACAGAGCTATCCCAACAAGGTGACTAAGTAGTGGTGTGATTCTAAATTATCTCCTGAAACCTCTTTCTTTCATGGACAATTTGGAAGGAATAAATCAGAATCTACCACACCAGCTTACAAGCTGTACTTCTTCGGAAGCAAATTTTCCACTTGTTCATTTCATGTTCCAAAGTACTGAACTGGTAATGTATTTGAACAATGATAATATTTAAATTAACAGTAGGAATAACTCGCAAGTCAGGATTAAAACTCGCAAATAAGCAGCAAAATGACGATGAGTTCCATTGTTTTTTGTGTTTTAAAAGGGGTGTGGGCCTGGCCATCACTTCTATATTTGTGCTATGCCTTGAGCAACAAATAGTACTTCTAGATTTGCTGGAGATTAAGTTACGCAGGGGTCAGGTGAGAGACAGAAAGCAGGTTGTATAAGACTATATGAACATAAGGTGGCTGTCCTTCATGCTGTGGAGCCACTTTGTCTGCTCAAACTGTCCCCCAAGACAGAGCAGTGCTGACCCTTCAGCCCTTTGTAAGGAGGTATATCCTGCATTAGAGGATACCAGTACACCAGACAGGACTTGGTAAGACATGTGTTTTCCTGTCATATTCAATCAAATTAAAAAAAAAAAAAACAAACCCAAAAAACCCCAAAACCCAAAAAAACCCCAAAAACCTCCCAACCCCCCCAACCCATTATAGGAAGACTTCTCCTTATGGCAATGAGGATTTAATCAACAAAATTCTCGTGGCAACTGATAGTGGCAAAGGTCAGAAAAGGTCTTGGGCTCTGACAGCAAAATCCAGGTCCTGATCAGAGTCTGAGGAGTGCACTGCTGCTTTCGAGGGTGTTCCACCTGAGGGTGGGAATGTGTCTCTGAAGAGGTGGGCTATTGGGGCGGTGGTATTTTTTCAGTCCACTATTGCAGCAGGAACCCCCTGAATAAATTTATACCCAGTTTCTAGTTTTGCCTTCTCTTCTGCTAAAAAACCACCACAATTTTTTCATCTTTTTTGCTACTTGCAGCACAATAAAGAAGTCCTGTGCATGAGAATCAGCTACTCATTTCTTAAGACTTTATCAATGCTGTCCCGTAATGATGCATAGCGGTGTGTTAGGGACTGGGCATTTGGCTGAATTTATGTATCTTTTTGTTAAAGGTGCTACAGGTTATCTCCACACTCAGGTGTAAATTATATAAACTAGAAAACACACGGAAAGAGAATGAAAGTTTGTGCAAGTAGTTTGTATGTTATTACAAATGCTTAACAGGGCAAGATATGCAGTTCTTACAATATTCATTCACGTGAATTTCAAATATGCTGTATTTTTTTCCTGCCCCTGTCCTCAAATATCAGCCTCATCAGTCTTCCTGTAGTTTTTTCTCCTTATTTTATGATTCCAAAACGGATGAGATTTCTATGAACCTATGCAAATTGCTACATAATGAAGAAGGGAAAACACTGGCAAAAGTGACATGCCCTGGCCATTTGGGTTGGAATTTCTTTGAATCATGGATTTTCTGTCATTGCCTGTCTTTCCAACACAGATGTGTTTTCAATTGGCAAATATGTGTGCTGTTGTAATGGCTACACTTACAAACTCAGTACCACTGAATGTAACACATCTTTAATGTTAATTTTATGCACCAGTGCTATTTAAATATCTAATTACTTGTGCTCTTCAAAAGCACAATGTCATGAGAAACCATGACATTTCAACAAGTTCCTAAAATCACACTACCTTTAATTTATCATTTGTGGCTACTTTTAAGATTATTGTACTTATCCTATTAACACCACATCTCAAATAGTATTATCTTGATGTATTATCTTTTTCTACCTAACATACATGGAGAGACAAAAATTTAGATTTTGCAATGTAATTAAGAGCTCTCTATCTGACAGAGGATTGAAAGGGTTACCAGGAAAACTGCAGTTGTCATTTTGACTGATCTAGGGGGAGCGGAAAGTAAAGCAGGCTGAAGGTCACCAGTAGGTAGAAAGGAAGCATGTTTTATCTAGACAGAAAATTTAGGTGTTAATTTGCAGATTTAAATGCTAGCTAAATTGTAAAGTTTTCCAGCCTTAGCCAAAAAAAGCAGAGCAGAAGAGGAAACAAAACAAACTCAGGCAAATACATCAATAGTCTCTTGTGCAGCAAAAGGTCCAAAAAATGGAGTGCTGATATGCACTTTTAAAGAGCTGTCAAATTCATCCCTAGAAGTTGTGTAATGATTCCTCTATGTGTTGCAAGGGGTGGTGATTTTTAACCAACATTTGCCAGCTATCTTACAGTGAACATAGAGCTGTGTTTAAGTTTTACTCCATGTATGTGTCCTGATTTTCTTTAATATCCATTTAGGCAGATCTGGATTTTACTATTCCTATCACTAGTTTAATGCAATCTATGCTTCTACAAAGTGGATCCGTTTCTTGGTCTTAAAATGCTTGCTTCAGCTCTATTGATGAGTTTAATAAAGAGAATATTTTAAGTCACTCTCATACCTCAAGGAGACTAAAGCTGCAAAACAGTAACATCTTGCACCGACCCACATTTGCGGTAGGATCCACATGGCTAGCAGTGATCCACTGGAGTGATATCCAGTATTTGAGTAATTAATGTGAAACACCACCTGGTATCCTACCAGAACAATGTAAATAATCATCTAAAAATAATGGCAAATATTCTGTCACTTAAATAATTAATATTTTCTGCACTATGTTATTTGTAGACAAATATTTGCTACCACTTTCTCCTGATTCAGAGCTTCTACATATGAGTGTCAAATAAAAACTATGGGTCAGATTCTTCGCTGTAACCAGTATATGGAAAAGCTATAAAGCAGATAGCCAGTGTATTGCTTTCTTAATTTCAGTCCTGCTTCTGGTGCAGTGTGTTCTGGGAGACAAAAATAGCAATGTATTAATCCCCAAGCAACTCCCCAGTCCCCGAACCCCAGGATAGAGATTGCTTATGTTGAATCGTAGAATCATAGGATGGTCAACCCAGACCTTGGGGAAGGGACCCCAAGGATCACAGAGTTCCAACCCCCCTGCTGCAGGCAGAGCCACCAATGTCCAGGCCTGGATCTACACAAGGTTGCCCGTGGCCCCATCCAACCTGGCCTTGAACACCTCCAGGGATGGGGCATCCACCACTTCTCTGGGCAGCCTGTTCTAGCACCTTACCTCTCTCTCTGTAAAGAACTTCCTCCAATATCTAATCTAAACTTTCCCTCCTTCAGCTTTAGTCCATTCCCCCTTGTCCTGCCATTGTCTACCCTTTTAAAAATTTGATTCCCCTCCTGTTCATAAGCTCCCTTCAGGTACTGTAAGTCTGCAATGAGGTCCCCCCACAGCCTTCTCTTCTCCAGGCTGAACAAACCTCGCTTGCTCAGCCCCTTTTCGAAGAGGAGGTGCTCCAACCCTCTAATTATCTTTGTGGCCCTCCTCTGGACCTTCTCCAACCGTTCCACATCTTTTTTGTATTGGGGGCCCCAGATCTGGACACAGTACTCAGTGAAGTCAGTTTTTCACACACATTCGGCAAGAAGAGAGGAAGACACCAAAGAGAATTTCTCTAGCCTGTTGATAATCTTCAGTTGATGAAAACCAGCAATTTTTTAGCTGGATTAAGAATCTGGGATTGCAGATGCCACCTCGCTGCTCATAGCACTCAAAGCAGGAGACAGTGCTTTGGAAAGGAAAATCTTTTGTCACAATAGCCTCAACACATTATTTCTTTTCTTTGTGAAGCCATTTCTCTTTGGATGGTGACTGTTCTTTACATTATCTACTTTCTTTGGCGGTAGTCAGGGCAGATTTTTCTTTAAAGATAGTGACAGTGTGACAGGAGTGAGACCTATCAAGCTAAATCATTGTGTCATGACAGACCAAAATCCCAATGACAAACATGTCAGTTGCACAAATTATTGCTCAAAGGAACTGCTTATTTTCTGCCATAGAGGCTACCAGTATGGGTCTACACTATTCATATGAATAAATGCCTTCAGGTATTGCATCGACTTCATTGACTGTCAATGTTATGCCTAAGCAAACACGATACAAGTAAAATTTTGGAATGTAGTATAAAATCTTAATAAAAATGGGAATTTGGTGGTAGGCTATGATCCAGGTTATGTTGTTTTTATGCTCTGAAGTTGAAAAAGAGTTCATTTTACTGTTCATTATCACTGCATCAGAGTTTATAAACTTCTTTAACTTTTATGAAATCAGCTATCTGGAGTTCAGTAAGAGCCAAAAAGAAAACCCCATAAATTAGAAACATAAACATATTTCAGTTTTAAGAACTAACTCTTTGGATGTGCCCAGGACTGGAAGCAAGTGACATACGTCCTTCTTCTCTCTTATTTATTATACATGTTCTTGCTTTGAGATTTGCCAGGTGGTTGGTTGGTTGGTTGCTTGCTTGCTTGCTTGGTTTTTAGCAGACATCAGCATGTGGTGAATGGCCATTGCTGCATCTTGAAGGAGTTTTAGACTGAGAGGCAGAACAGAAAGTATGGCAGCTGCAGAAAACTCCCCAGAGGTGTGGCATGCTGGGAGCAGCCAGAGGGAGCAGGGGGAAGGTGAGTTCATCAGATATGCATGACAAATTTCAGAACTAGGTTATAAACACTTTTTTATCATAGGTTATTTGAAGAAACCTACAGTCTTTTCAAGAGAGTACCCTAGCTTGTGAGGGAGAACTGCTCCACCAAAAGCATACTAGAGGGTTCACAAAGCAGGTAGTGGAATAAGGAAACATCTGATGAGCAGTATGACTTTGATGAATGTTGACACTGCACTGAGGAAGGGCATGGTGTTTCCAGCTGAGGTATGTTTTACCAAAGTGTGTCATCTTCCTCCCTCCCTCCTTCCTCCTTCCTTCCATCCTCTTTCCTCCCTCCTTCCTCCCTTTGCCCCTCCCAAGAGTGAATCATGTGCTCTACCCACAAACCCTGTTGCTTCTTCAAGGGTTAAGAATAAAGCTAGCACCCATAAGACTTTTGTGCCTACTTGCAGTTAGAACAAAAACTGAATTCCACTATTAGGTTAATAGCAGGGAAGACATGAGGGGTGACTTCTTTATCCTGTCTTTCTTCCATGTCCATCAGTTCTAGATGAGGGGTTGAGAGAGCATGGATTGTCTGTCACCCACACCAATCAAAACATAAGTGGGAATGCCTATTCCTCAGCTGTTTTTATTCTTCCTGCTGTTCAACACATTGCTAAGCATTTGAGTGCTTCATGTTTCTTTGGGCATTTTTGCTTAAACAAATAGTGGAAGTTAGCAGGGCATCTGGGCAACAGCTGTGTATTCACTTAACAGGAAAAAGCTGAAGCACCTGCATAATACACCATCACCCTCCTCCACACATGCAAATAAATAAATCAGATAACCAACTACCCCAAAATATGTACTTAATACCACCTGTAAGTGCCTTGGTATAAAACTTCAGCTATTATGACCTCAGTTAATCTGCTGCTGCTCTTTAAATATTACTAAATTTTCATCTACATTTTGATTACTGAAGCTCCAACCCCCAGATTCCCATCTGGAAAAATTAGGATTCAGGGCACTTGCTAAGTGTGTGAGAGACTCAACCCCAAAGCCCTGGGAGAGTCTCTGATGCCCTGGTTCATGTCCTAAATGCCACTTAGTTTTGCATGGGTTTCATCACTGAAGCTGTCCTTTTAATAATCTTGTTAAATGTTCTTCAGAAGAGAGAGCTAAAATATGTAAATATGACTTCATATGATAGTGATAGGAGAAGGAAGTTCTAGATTTCTGCCCCTTTCCCATTAAAAATTTATGCTTTTTTAGGAACTGGAACCTGGGAGTTTGGCAAAAGAGGTGATGAGATGTCATGGAGAAGAGGGAAGACACCCGAGCTGATTGTTAAAAGCCCTATTTAGTTCTTAGCATGAATAAGGGAGAAGTAATGCTTTGGATAAAAGAATTTCAAGGCTTATCTTGTTAATTTTCTGCTCCGTGGAAAACCTCCATTCAGAAAAGGTGTTTCATTTTGAGCATGGGCTATATCTCACAGAGTCAGATTAGTTGTGTTCTTCAGCTGGACCAATTACAGTTTGGCTCTGGCATACTGACTCTCTCCCATGAGCCCTCACACACGTACATAATACACCCATCCAGTGGCTCCTCAGACCTCGTCTGATCTCATCCTTTTACTCTTAGGTACCCAAGCTCTAATGTAGGGAAGAGCATCTCAGGAAATCACATGCTGGTCTTACTCTGTCCTCTATTTGTGAGTACCTACCATACTCACATCTCCACATGGTTCTCACAGTCAAAATGTGACAAGATTCTTGGGCAATGAGTGCAAAAAAAGGACTTACTTTGGTGTGGCTGCTGGGCACAGCTTATTTTCTATGGCTTTTGCGTTCCAAATCTTTGGTGCTACATTTGTCCTCTTTTGCTGAGGACAAATTTCTGCTTCAGGAGACCTGGAACTTGTATTATAACAAGCTTGAAACAATCAAGACTAATCACTGAGAACAGTCGATAGAGGCTGAATATACTAGCTAAATCAGAGTTGAAAACAGTGCCTTGTGGCTAGGTGACTTCTGTTTAGGAAAAAGTGTGTTGTCTCCAACTGTAAATTGCCACTTGCAAAACACAATTAACTAACCAACTACACAGAGATGAATTGAAAATTTAAACAAAGCTGTATTTGACTGAGTGCCATACAGGGAATGTTCTCTGCTGAGAAGGCTCTAGCTGTGGGCACTGTTTGCCTAGCCAACAGCTAATTGCGTCTCTGTGGTTTGTGAAGAGAAAAAAAACCACAGACAACCCCCTGAACTTCAGTTCTCTAATGAACTTCATGAGATTTAGGCATGATGAAGAAAGTCTGAAGCACAGTGCCCTGCCTGCTCTCTCTCTTTCCTTTTGCTTCTCCCATTGAAAGCTTGCAGAGCCTGGGGAAGTCAGGACAGTGACTTGCCTGTCCCAAGGGTAGCACCCACAGGAACTGTTTGTCTATCAGGCTCTAAAGCGCATTTGGCATATGGTACTTTGAGCCATTTGCCATCTAATCTCTGATTTGGGTGCAAATAATTTCTTTTTATTCTACATTCTATGCCTTAGTTTAAAGGCCAGCAACAGTGTGGCTGAGAGCTCAACTGACCCTAATCCCCGAGAATACAGGGATTTGTTCTAATAAGGAAAGATTAGGGAAAATAGTGATAAAACCTTGTGTTCCTGTTCCCTTTATACTATCCCATGGCTGGCATATGCAGCAGATATGACAAATGCAGAGGGGAGTCCCCTGTTTTGTTAACAAAAGTGTCTGAACTACTGGGAGTAACATACCACTTTTCTACCTTCTCTCCTCAGAAATCTCTACATTGTCACCATCTTTTCTGCATGAGTCATTGAAAATAACCACCTTTTTTTTTTCTTTTTTTTTTTTCCTTCCTTCTGATGAGTTTAGGCATATGCCAAAGAGGGAAGGATTTTGCTCCCATGTTCAAATGCTGTTAATGCCAAGTGTCTTGATAAATTATTTTCTGTTTGTCTTCTGGTTGGATCCCAAACTCTGGGAGTTGGGCTCTGGGAATTTATAGTTCTTTGTTTAGGGAGAGGATAGGAGTTGTCTCCTAGAAACAGAAATAGCTGGACTCACTAACACCAGGATATAGCACTCGGGCACCAGCAGGCATCCAGGTCTTTGCTCTAAGAAGTTTTTCTGTACCTTGCCAGATTTCTGAATCCTTGCCTTCATTCATGTTTCAATGAGACATAAACAAAAGTATAGGTAAACACTTTATGTTAATTTAAAGGACGATATGAGCCTCTAGACCATGTAAATCAAAGTATCTGAGAGATCACCTTTTTGGGGACTTTGGGTTTTGTGTGCCCAGAAAAGTGCATGTGGGAACTTGAACTATACTCACCAAACACGAGGCTCCTGGGATGACAATCTCCTTTTGAAAATATCTACTACTGATTAAGAAGATAACTTCATATCAGCTCAGAGGCTTAGTCTGGGGAGCCTATGCTTGGAAAACTGTGTACAAATCCAGACTAGGTTTAAGAGGTATATGAGACACTAGGCAGGAGAAACAAGTCTAGGATCTTAACCTGACACCTCAATCCTGCTTCAACTACCAGACAGGAGCTGGAAGCCACAACTGGGCTGCCACAAAACCTTGATGCCCCTCATCCTGGATGACCTTTTGTCCTGAGAGTAAAACACTGCTTGCACGAGCAGGTGTGGAGATTTCAGTCTGTGGTATTTTATATGATGAAGACATTTGATTGCATGTTTATTTGTTTTAGAAACTGAACAACATCCATTTGCAGTGGCATATTTTTGTGCTGACTTGATGGGAGTCATTGAGTGAAAAGTTGGCAAGCGGGAGATGTGATTTAGTCTCCTTGTTGATGTCCCTTCAACTCAGGTGGTGATTTTGTTGCCAGAGGAAAGACTTAACATGTTTCAAATAGTCTGAAAAAATCTTTCCCAGATCCAAGATCTAACACCTAATTCTTCATTAACTTACCACTCTGTTACCAATTCCTTCACCCAGGGGCGAATAACTGATTTCTATCAGTCATGTCAGTTCCCCTCATCATGAAAGGCACAGAAATATCTTCTGCTTTGTAGGCAGATTAATGCTAGTTGCATAATGGAGGGAGTAGGTCTTGGGGATGGGAGTTAAACATGCCTTAATTAATATGTGTAGGGGGAAATATAGCAGCACAACTGTTGGCTTTATTCCTAAGTTGGTGTTTTAACTAGAACTGCCCCAAAATAACAGATTTGTAAATTTTAAGCTATTGTACTAAATAAAACTGAATAATTATTAAGTTTTCATCTGCAGTACCCTGCTAAGATGTGTTTTGCCCATTTTTCTGCCAGCATTCCCACTGAGAATTCAGGAGCAAGGCAGTAGGGTGTACTTCTCAAAATTTGCTTTCTGACAGCTAGATAAAATATCAAGGATTTCAAAGCAATTTAAAATTAATATGCTACCTAAAAAAGAAATTGAAAGAAAAAAAAGTCTTCAAATGATTTTGGGAGGAAGTTTTTTCAACTGTTCCAATGTAAGCTGTAGATCCTACAAAGCCAGAATCATGGAGATTTTAGTAGAGGCTCTCCAGACCAGAGCTGTATTGACTACAAAGACTAGCAATTTAGTTAGATATGCCAATAAAATATAACAGGTTCTTGTTGCTTGACTTGATATTTGAATACTGAATCCTCAGTTTCCAGAATCTACAGTCTGGCAATGACAATAGATAACACCATCATGTCAGGAGTTAAGGGAAAAGTTTAAATATACATGTTTTGAAAATAAACTATAAAATTATATTCTTTTGAAATAATTTACTATATATTCTCAGACTTGCCTTGATATATCAGAGTGATAAATGGGTCATATTTGAAGTTTATTATTTCAGGTGCCTTTGAATAATAGAAAAATTCAGTCTGACTATTTAGTAAGTTAAGAGCAAATTTAAGCTTACCATTCAATACTGGACCAAAAGCAAGTTTTGCAATCATCCCAAATAAAACTAAAATATCAATTCTAAATTCTGACAAACTGCAAGCAACTGGTTTGAGGAAGTACTTATTTTTATTATAATACTATCAATTATTATGAATGGGAGAAGGTAAAACTAGGAAATGTCCTTCAAACTAACTTGTAAAAAAATTGCTAATCCATAAGGAAGTTTTTTTAGGTGTACCATGAGCCCATTTAGGCAGTGGACAAAGTAGATAAAGACTGGGTTTTCTGTAACATGTTAAAGATAGGAGAGTTTCAAAATGAGGTAATAATAGTGGTTTTAAGAATGAAATGTAGCTCCTATAAAGAAATATTGGTGATTTGGCATTTTTTGTTCAATATAACTACGTTAAAAACTATGCTGCTCCATTTTAAACCTTTTTTCTAACCTTAAGACAAGCTTCCAAACCTCTTAAAGTTGGTAGTCATCCGCTTGTCAGTTTCAGGATCTTTTCCAGTGCTGTTTTCAATTATGATACCTTGTGTGTGATGCAGTGATTAGTGTTGCTTTCTGCATTTCAGATGGTGTCTGTTAGTAAAAATGAAACATCCTTTTGCTCTAAATTTACCATAAAGATAACCACGTGCCCTGACTTTCCTTTATTACTGAACCTGTGTGGTGGGTTGATTTTTTTTACCCCTGATAACTCCTAGGTTCACTTCCAGATCAGTATGTTATATGGTCCGGTTTTATTTCGCACATACCTCATGTGCTGTCTTTTCTCCTAGATCTTCTACTGCATTTTTCAATATCTGTACTTCACTAGTAGATCTCTGTAGTTCTTAAAACCACAGGTATTACCCTCAGACTTCAGTTATCCAGGAATAATATGAAAGAAAAATACTAAGATATAACAAAGTCAGTCTATTTATCGTGTCTTTCCTGTGATGTAATGTCACTGCCCTTGCTATTATATAACGATGGCAATGGCACCTCAGCAAATTTACAGCCACTCAAGGAATATTCCCCTTATGTTCTGCTTCTGGCTTCTCTCATACATCCTTTCTCTCCTCATATTTCTTTCATTCCTCACGTATAGGCCTTCAGTTATGTCCCAGTTGGACCTCAGCCTCAGTCTACCTCCTTATCCTTTTATGCAATTAAACAACTAGGAGCAGCTTTTCTCACCGACAGAACTAACATTTCTTCCACTTGTTTTCTAAGAAAGTATTTAACCTTCAGTGGTTTCTCAGCACAGTAGTTTTCCCAACACTTGCTTTTCTGTACCAGTAGAGTGTCTATAAGGAAGTAATACCTTAAGACATTTTGGAGGGAATGAGAGCTTATTTACTGCAAGAAAGCTCGAATGTTTTGACTGAGAAATAAAATTTTTAACATATTAATATGTTCAAGGACCTTTCCAAACCATTCCATACCATCCTTTATCCCCTATTCCCTCAGCCCCAACAGTAATGTATTTTTCTAAACTTTTTTGCTTTTCTCATCCTGCATTCTAGGGCAATGTCATTATATTCCTTACTATCATATCAGGGCATTGTACAGCAGACTGCAAGAAAGGAAAAGGACTGAGTTCCTGGACTCATCTAAGAGGGATAGAAAATGACCCAAATGGTCTGACTTCTGCAGTTCAGATTCACCTCCTTGTCCTGCATGTTTCTAAGGAAAATAAATACTTTGCATTAGGAGCACCTCCTTTAGAGTTAGGACAGCTACCCACCATACCAATAAAAAAATGTTTTAATCACCCACCTGTTAATACATTTTTATTCTTGTTGCTGTTATTATTTTTTATGTAATGACAATTTTTTCTCCAGCATGCAAAGTGTTAAGCAGGGAACCAAAACCAGGAAGGTTTCCCTATGCACAAATCATTACTGTCTAAATTTCCCGAGGAGATCTTTTTCCATGATCCTCAAGTCTTTCTAGTTCTGTCACAGAAATATCAACAACTCCATAGAAGATTTGTGGTTTGCACAGGAAGAGCAAATCTCTCTGTATTTACATGTTTGGAGGGCTAAGGGGAAGAACAGAAGAGAATCAAAGTCCAATCTCTATGTGCTACAGCACATCCCAAGAAGGTGAAAGACTTGGTTTCCTCAATGGAGAAAATTGAATCTCACAGCAGTTGGCCATGCTTTGGTGATGTCTGGTTCTTCTATTCACTGTTTTTTGGGAAAAAACAAGAAAAGAAGACTAAGGGGGGACCTTATTAATGTTTATAAATATCTTAAGTATGGGATGCAGGGGGAAATGGCCAGCCCCTTTTCAGTGGTCTGTGGAGACCTGCTTTGTCAGGGGGGTTGGACCCAATGATCTCTTGAGGTCCCTCCCAACCCCTATGATTCTGTGAATCTGTGATCCTGTGAAAGTCTAGTTTGGTAGACACAATATGGTGATGTATTTTGGAACAGCCAGTATAGTCAGATGAAGGCAAGAATCACCAAATTTGAGGATCCCTCTATGATTTAGGTTGTTCTGAGCAGTATTAATGGTGTTGAGACATTTTTCCTGTCCAGAATGGCTTATTAAGCCAGGACATCCATCCTGTCTAAACAATTATCAAATGGTCAGGAAAAAGCCACAAGTGTGCATGTTAAAACACTTTTTCTTGCTGCATTGTTTTCACTGCTGTTGATTAAAGAGATTCAATGGGTTCCTACATTTGGCATCTTTGAAAACTGAAAATCAGAGTTTTCTGCCTGTTAGAACTGACTTTTTTAAAATGATGACTTGTATGTCTCTAACAATGTCAAGGCTAGATCATCTCTGTGTCAAACTGTGGTATATGCAGGGTATAAAAAAAACCCAGTTTGCAGCGGTTTCACATGCAACTGAGTATAGTATGTAAACCCTGATGCCAGCCAGACCACTGCTAGATTCCTGCTAAATTCCCAATACCAGCAGCAGGATAAACAGCTAATCTTGTAAGAGTTTCCTGCTCCCTTGCGAAAGGTATTGAGAACAGCCAGCAACTATAAATGCAGGCTGTGCCCTTGGAGCCAAGGCTGGATAGCTCTGAAGTATTTCACATGGAAACAGTTCTGGCAGCAAGATATATTGCCATTGGCATCTCTGTCCCAAAATTGGGGCATTCTAGGTGCTGGTTGGGGGGGTGGTGCCAAGATCGGCAGTGTAGTGAAGGCAAAGGAAGTCAAATAGGATCAAGTAACACCAAGCCAAACAAAAGACTTGGGTAATATGCAAAATCAGTGGGGGCTTCATGAGGTCTTTCCAACAGGGCATATGGAAACAATAGAGGGATTTGTTTCCTTCTCCAGGCTTTTTCAATCAAAAGGCTTGTTAAAGTAAAAGAAATTCTGCTTAGATGAAAGGACCACCTTACAAGGGTGGTGAAACACTGGAACAGGTTGCCAGTGTAGTTGTGAGGTCTGTCCTTGGAGCTGTATAGAATTTGACTGGATGCAGCCCTGAGCAGCTGTTCTAATCCCATATTTACTCCAGGTATGATCACAGGGCTGGGCCACAAGACTTCCAGAGGCCTTTCCAACCTAATTTTGAGATTCTATACTACCAGAAGGACATTGTGTTGTGAGCTAAATGCAGGTGCGTTAAATAGGAAAAGCTTTAAAAGGATCCTTCCTTCACCCTTGTGGCACCTGTTAATTTCCACATTCAGGGCAAGGCACAAGTTGTATATGGCTGGCATTACCAGCAATCTGAAAGTATGCTTTTGGGGGGTGGGAAGAGAAAATCAGATCACAGACACAGTAGGAGCAGTGTGGGAGTGTTACATACAGGTACAACAAGAAATGTCTTTTTCTACAAACCATTTGAGCCCTCTTTCAGTATGTTTTGAAACCATCACAACTGCAAGCACGTATGATCCCTTCCCTACCCTACACCATGACAAACCTCATGCATATAAGAGCTTTAACTGACCCTTAATTTGCTGCTTCCTACAGAATTTGAAAAGCCCATGAAATACAGTGGTTATTGGAAACCTCTGAGGTCTTGACTCAGTGAATCATTCTAGTTATGTTACTACAAGGGAGTGGAGTCTGGCAGAGGACTGGTTTGAAATTGTTTAATGGAGTAATTCCTTTAAAAGGGATTTTTTTTTTTTTGGCTCTTGGGATTTTTTTTTTAATTTCTGTTATTTTATTTTTGAAGAGAGAGGATCTTTTGTTTTCCCTTGGGTTTAGTCCTTCCAGCCTTGCCTTGACAACAATATAACAACTAACTGTGGGATTCCCTTCCCTTCCCCTCAGATTTCAACACAAGATAGCTCAGCATGCATTTTGTGTTGCACATCTGGACTTTGGGAACTGTTGTCTTCTGAAGCACTTCAGCTCTTGCAGTACATCTTCCCTGGAAAGTTAAAGGTCCAGAGATTTCAAGCTGCTGTTATAGCTTTTGCAGTCAGGGGCTTTGTTTTAATATGAGCACACTCTGAAAACATGTCCATTAGCAATACGTCATTTGGTATAGTTCAGCAGTAGAAACATAGAAGTTATGAAAACTCAACAATTTATTCTCTTGGAACTATATGGTCCCTCCTACCTGTTCTTCTAGTCACTATCCTTTCATATATGAACAAATGCCCCCTCCCTCAAGGACATATTTTCATAACCTTTAAATGAAGGACATCTGGCAGCACTGACTGAGGAAGAATATTGGCCAGGTCCTGGTACAATCAGGTGTAGTTCAGCCAGCACCACTTGAGATCAGACTATTTGTACCAGTTTATAGTCTAGTCTGCTGTGTTTTTTTTTCCCCAGTACAAGTTTATAATGATGGGCAGGGAGAAAGAGTGCTAAGTGGTCACATTTAGTTGTAAGATCACTCAGCTTCAAAGAAAACAGGAGCTGGCATACTAGGTGAGAACTAGTGGACACGAAAAAAAGCTTTCTGTCTTTCATGGAGATGTGGCAGATGTCTCTGAGAAAGATGTACAAGGCAGATGTCAGGGTAAAGAGCTCTCCTTTCCTCTTCTTTCAACACCAGATGAAATGTTGGTGTGCCTTATGTGAGACAACACTTTTGCTGTTATCAAGTGGTTACAAATGTGCATATGAATATTCAATATTATTCTGAACCTTATTAAATTTTTGGCTTCCCTGGCTCTTTGTTTCTCATTGTACTTATGCCTTATATGATATCTTTGATACCTTTTATGACTTTGAAACTTCCTGCATTTAAATGTTATTAAATACACATAATTATTGTCCTATGGGCTACCACGACCCAAAGCTAGCAATATAATTACCTCCCACAATTTATTATTTTCCAAATGCTTATGACATTTTCTTGTATTTACCTCTCTTCTCAGTCAAACATTTCCAGCCATTTCAATTTCACTTCAGGGCATGTCATTCTTTGGTCTTTTCTAACTTCGGGTATTTTGCCAGATTATCTCACGTGAAATAGAGATACTGTTGAAAAGATTGTTTCACTGAGATATTTTTTTTCCCCACATATTTGGGGGTCCTGGTTGATGACAGGTTGGCTATGAGCCAGCAGTGTGCACTGGTGGCTAAGAGAGCCAATGGGATCCTGGGATGCATCAGGAAGAGTGTGGCCAGCAGGTCAAAGGAGGTGATCCTCCCCCTCTACTCTGCGTTGGTCAGGCCCCACCTGGAGTATTGTGTCCAGTTCTGGGCTCCCTGGTATAAAAAAGACAGGGACCTCCTGGAGAGAGTCCAGAGAAGGGCTACGAAGATGATTAGGGGCCTGGAACATCTCCCGTATGAGGACAGGCTGAGAGAGCTGGGACTGTTTAGTCTCGAGAAAAGAAGACTTAGGGGGGACCTAATTAGTGTTTATAAATATCTTAGACATGGGATGCAGGGGGAATTGGCCAGCCTCTTTTCAGTGGTATGTGGGGACAGGACAAGGGGCAATGGCTGTAAACTGGAGCTCAAGAAGTTCTGCACCAACATGGGGAAGAACTTTTTCACAGTGAGGGTGACAGAGCCCTGGGACAGGCTGCCCAGGGAGGTGGTGGAGTCTCCTTCTCTGGAGATATCCAAGTCTCGTCTGGACGCCTATCTATGTAATATGAGATAGGGAGCCTGCTTTGGCAGGGGGATTGGACCCGATGATCTCTTGAGGTCCCTTCCAACCCCTACGATTCTGTGATTTAACTGCCTGAATGCAAGGAAGACCTCTCAAGAGAAGCAGTAGAAAGATCAATGGTGGGGAAAGCAGCCCCACACCATATTCACAGAAAAGTCTCAGTGAATGAAAGGCAATTTAAACCAGCTGTAAATGCAAGGGATGGAGCCTTATACAGATCTCAGGGAAGATACAGAGGTATTATTTTAATGTGTGTTTTCTTTTTTTTTTTCCTATCAGTTCCATATTAAGTTCACTGATAGTCCCTAAATATCAAGCTTCTGCGGAGCTCTGTATGTCCAGTTCTCAGCATTGTTAAAGTGTGGAAAAATGGAGCAGAGAAGAAAAAACTCTGGAAAACAGTAAGGAGGAGAAGAGTGCAGGGCACAGGGGAAGGAGCAAGAAGAGCTCAGGAAAAAAAAAATTCCAAATGGAAAAAGTTGTGTAAGTAATGAGAGATAGATGGATTCCCATGTTGCACACAAATTTTGAGGCAAACTATTTTCTCTTTCTAATACATAATAAAGCCTCTTCTTATCCAGAATCATATTGCTTTCCTTAGTTGGGTTATTTATATATATTTTTTAAACACAATCCACCTGTCTTGAAGGTCATGGTGTGGAACTGATTTCAATAAAACACAAGAAATTAAGTTAATGATCTTGATCTGTTTCCCTAAAGTGATAAAACCCTCTGTGGAAGGCCTCTGTTCCAGCTCTAGCCAGACCTTGTGAATGCCTTGGCAGGAGACAGTAAATTCAGTTTGATGTTCTTCTTTCCCTGGACCCCAGTGTCTAGGGTACGCCCAGTAGAAAACAGCTGACTTTTAAGCAGGCTTTCTTTTGTTACAGATTGGGATCTGCTGTCCCTTTTATTAGCTCCTGGAAACTTTTTCTCTCCCTGCTGAGGTGGCATTGGTGGAAATAAAATTATTGTGGCTAAAGAAGAGGCAACAGAGGTATACTGAGACTAAAAGGTGGCTCGTATGTTTGCTTTCATCCTGACAACATTCTTTTGGAGAGACAGAAGATAAATTTCTAAGGCACTTGTGATCCCATTTGTTACAGAAAGTTTCTACAGAAGAAGTCTTAAAGTCATTTCTAACTTACCACGCTGTCAAATGTTAAAACTATCCAGCAAGGTATAACATTGTTCTGCTTGTTTTCTTAGCAGTTCTTCCGAAAGTGGTGTGTGAGCTCCTCTATGTATAATGAGCCTTGCCCGTGGCAGGAGAGTGTCTTATGTTTCTTGTTACAGTGCAAACTTTGTTGATTAGAAACAAATGCAAACCTTTGGGACTTGCCCTGTTCAACAGCTACCCGAGAGCCAAGAGAATAATTTCCTATGTATGTTCACATGGTTCCCACTCACTCACGTAGACAGAGCCATCACCTCGCACTTAAAACATAAAAATAGAGGGTACTGTAGCAAATGCCTTCAGGGAACAGCTCTGTGGTACTGGCAGTGGGCAGGGACATTACTCAGGAGAAAAGTCCACGTGGCATTGTGCCTGTGGCTGGCACAGTGTCACTCGGAGATCTGCAGGCTGAAGTTACTACAGTTTGCTTGGTGGGAGGGAGGTGTGTGAGAATGTCTGGTCTTCTCTGCCTGTGCCCTCTTAAGTGATGCAGAGAGGAGGAACGGGATAAGAACTTCTTACTTCAAAGAAACGTGAGACCCCGTAATACCTAGTGCTTGTGCAAGGGTGGGTTAGGCTCCCCTTGCCCTTCTGCCCTTTACATCCACACAAAAAGCAATCACAGCCTAAAGGGTGTTCAGTCTGGCAGATAATGTTTTATCTGGCTCTGCAAGTGTTCCTGCATTTAAAAAAAAAAAGGAGTGAGGAATGAAAAAAATAAAAGGAGAGATTATAAAGTCTGAGTGCAGAGTAAAAAGAATACATAGAATTCAACAAAAAAATGGTAGAACTTGTACTTCTGTTAAGAATAACAGCATTTCTTTGTCAAAGTAGCTAAACAAAGAAATTACAGATTTTAGCAAATATTTCTGAGGGAAAAAAAAGATATTGGAGGAGAAAACAGGTTCACTGATCATGGTAAGAGGGGGTGTAATCGCTGCTGACATAAAAATGTCTTACAAATCTACTGTCACTGCTACCAATTATTTCTGAAATGCCATAGATAATGTAGTGAAATACTTGCAGAAAAGTAGAGAACATATTTTTCTCTAAGAGAAGAAAAGGAAAGGTTGAAATGGAAGCCCAAGTCCTCATCTACATCAGTCAATAAGCTGCAGCACAAAGTAGCTTAAGCATTTTCCAGTCAAACTTTCCATGAAGGGGTTTAGTGCAGAGGATTTAGGCAATTACCATTATCTCAGGAAGAGAAATCGTCCTTAGACTAAAACTACACTAGCATGATATGGACAGTGGTCTCTAAAGGAAACTTAAATAGTGTTACAGAGTCAGTCCATAACAGCTCCTTTCTGAAGCTCCTCCCTCCTCACACTGTTCCCTTGCTCCAGCATGGGTCCTTCCATGGGCCGCAGTCCTTCAGGGTAAACCTGCTCCAGCATGGGCTCTCTAGGGGCTGCAGGAGAATCTCTTCTTAAGGCACCTGGAGCACCTTGTCCTGCTCACACCTAGGTACCTTCAGGGCTGTTTCTCACACTGGTTTTCTTCACTCCTCTCTGCCTGTGTGCCATTTTTGCCTTTCCAAAAATATGTTTTCTGAGACACACCACCATCTTGACTGCTGGGTTCAGTTATTCCCTGCGTTGGGTTGGTGGGAGCTGGGTGGAACCATCTTTCTCCAACACAGGACAGCCCTGCCGCTCCTCACAGAAACTGGCCCTTCAGCCACTGTTACCAACGCTGGGGCACCCGCACCTGGTACACTCTTACGGAGCAAAATTTTGGAAGACATGGTGCATAAAGAGATGCAAAAGATAGATAGGAGAGTCCATCAGGACTCAGATGGGTTCAAAGCTGCTGCCTGTCAGCTACACTCCCACTGAGGTAGGTGGTCAGAGATGGTAGGAAGGACGTCTCACAAAGTCGTATCAAGTTTATGTGAACTCTGGGAACATCTTATTGACCAGCTGACTTTTCCCTGAGAAGGTATGATGCATTCAGTCAGCACTAGTTCAGGGACATGCCTAGCAGTAAAAACATAGCATCAAGGAGAAACTGCATTGAGATACACAGAATGACTGGTTCATGACACCAGATAAAGGGGCAATTGCATTTAAAGAGAAGTGTGTTGACCCAAGAGAATTTTCTTATTCCCACCACCAAGAGATTAATTTCATATCAGCTTCTTCTCAGACACTGAGGAAGTTGTTTACTAAAAGGGTTTGCTACATTTAGACTACACATAATCAGAAATGTACTTCTTTTTCTTCATTGCCCACATATCAGCTCTATCCATCCATTCTTTCCTTAGAGGCTGAAGGTTGTATCAGGTGATGACAAGGCTCATGTACTAAGAAGAAGCTTGCTTGCAACTTTTCTTGCATGCATTTGTATAAGAGAAACAAGAATAGTTTGCTTGGTGTGCAGTTTATTCTAACAGTATTCCAAATAATAGTGTAAGGCAGTAACTGGCACACGTTGTTAGGACTTCTATTTAACTTTTAAGTCTTCTTTATGATCAGCATGTCTACCTACAGGAGCAGCACTGTTTTGCCTCATTCTGAACTGAATCCTTTGACATTAATTGACTCATTGTATTAACTTAAAAGGGAGCTGGGCCTATTTTGTTAGCTATCTAAAAAAATGCAGGCGCACGAGAAATGCCCACATTTCTCTGGAAAATCAAGTACATTTCCAAAAGGCATTTTGAACTTGTAGCTTATACAGTTTCCTTCTTCTACCAGCTGCAAAACCAGAGGGAACATTGGCCTGTAGATTTATGGTTGCTGACTGGCTTTTCTCTAAAGCCAGAACAGTTCCAATGCCATGTCATCAGGTAACTTCAAAAAATAAAAACACAAGCCCCTTCTTTTGACCTTGACCCCTCATCTTTCCATTCGTGTTTTCATTCCAGGAACCTCAGTGCCTGATAAAATTATGGAGAAAATCATACTGGGAATTACTGAAAAATACCTAAAGGACAATGCAGTCATTGGTCACAGCCAACACAGGTTCAGAAGGCAAAGGTCCTGTCTATCCAATCTGATTTCCTTTCAAGACAAGGTCTCCCAGCTGGTTGACAAGGGAAACCAATTGATGACATTTTTTGGATTTCAGTAAGGCTTGCGATACTGTGTCTCACAGTATCTTTCTGGACAGAATGTCCAGCATACAACTAAACAAAGCCATAATGCATTGGGTGGGCAACTGGCTGGTGGGTTAGACCCAGAATGGGATAGTAAATGGGGTAACATTGGATTGGTGGCTAGTAACTATTCTTTTTAACTTTTTCATAAAACGACCTGGACACAGGACTGTCACAGTTTTGCGAGG
>VZTU01027536.1:2792-44585 GCA_013400835.1 Zapornia atra | reverse complement strand
TAGCTGCACGTTCTGTTTCTGTAGAACTATATTAGTCAGAATGGCAATTAACTGCAGGTGTAAACCTTTGATAACCAAGTATTTTCACAGGTTAGATAGCCCATCGCTCCAGGTGTGCAAAGATCCCAAATGCCTCTCTCCTCTATCCACCTCACTGAGGACTGGTCACGCCCCATAGTTTTTCCAGAAGAAAGGAACATAGAAAAAGGTTCATTTGTCCATCCCTGAAACAGCACACACTACTACTATGTTGTCTGTTGAGATTCATCCAGCAGCAACACATTCGTAACTGTACTAAACGCTGTGCTACCAGGTATAATGTACTGCAAGCTTAGCAACACTTTGCTGCCTCTATCTAATGAGGTGTGTTTTTCTTTGATTTCATTGGGTTGCTCATTGTAGCATGATGCTACGAGTGCATGCGAAGCCACTGACAAATCCAGATGTCAGGTTATTCTTGATCTATCAGAGTAAACATTAGTTTCCATAGCACCGGTACATGCTGGGAGCTCTCTTGTTTTAAATACTTTGGGGCTTCAGTGTTTAAGAAGATTGCTACTAATATTCAGCTGTCATAAGAAAAATGTAGTATAACCAGTGACAGTCAAAGTATTAAAATAAATTATGATCTTGGTTTATTTTTTATTGAAATAATTTTGAAAGTCACTGTTTAACTAATCTGTTTTAATTAAACTAATGTTTAAAAAGTCTTATTATGGGATGGAGAAAGAGATATAGTCCCTCCGAGAAGATTGGAAAGATTACTTTTCTTTTAAAAACATGCTCAGCAACATCAACATGTTGCAGATTGTACTTTCAGAACTCTTCTGGGAACATTTTCATCCCGACAGTTGTAAATAATGTTGCAATTTTAACCTTGAGTTCAATACTAAAAGTTAGTAAGCCTGTATGTGCACAGGAGAGACAACTTTGCAAACTCAACATTAATTCACCAGTTTGTTTCTAAACATGTTATTTTATCAGATACAACTTAGAAATTATCTCTCTGCAGACAGTTTTTCACCACAGGAAAGAACTGAGCCATAGTTATTATAGTAAACTAAACATCTGAGCTTATAACTCTTGAGTTTGTAAATAATAAAAGCTTTCTCTGTTTCAGTTCACACCTTCCCATTTTATCAGTAATATGAAAATTCGGGTATACAGTTAATTAGACACAATCAACGATGTCATATTGAACTGCAACAAAAACATATTTACCTTGGATCCAGGCGGTACTGCAACAAGCCTTAACGTTCAAATTCTTCACTTGAATTTTCATCATAACTCCAGTACACTGTAAAGATGAAAGATGTGCACAAAATTAATATTTTATGTGGGATTAAAGGAAATGACACAGTTACATCCCTATATGAGTACCATAAAGATACATCAAAAGCTACCAAATTCAGCTAAGGCATAAATCTAATTCCTAGTGGAAGAAAAAAAAAACTCTCCCTCAAGAAAGTAACTCAATTATCCTGTCCCCTTCAGTGATCCCTGACACAATGCATCGGCTAGAAAACTTCAAATTAGCCAGAGCAACAGACAAAAATAATTTTAAAAGAGAAAAAAAAGCAGGTCACAAAAACCGTAGCATTCCAATTCTTTTAAGCAGAGGAATAGAGAAATACTTTTCCCCCTTTTACAGTATTCTGAGCAGTATACTTATGCAATAAAGCACAGCGTTATTGCACTCTACCTCAAACTGCATTTGTAAGCTAGAAAAACAGACACAGGCACGTATGCACACATAAAAACATCAGCATAGAAACTGAAAAGTAAACTATCAAAGCAAAAAAGAAAAAAAAACCCGAACAAAACAAGAAACCCAAACAAACCCAACGCCACAGATAAACAGCTTTTTCTAGCTTCACCTCAAGTTTTTCAGTGTTTTACCAACACTACAGATTCCCTCCTGCTACCATTTACTCTTCAGAATGCAGTTTAATTCATTAATCTCATCACCAGTAACTCTTTCAAACTATCAGACCTACCTTGTAGGAGGCTTTCCAGTAAGCTTAGAACGCCGTTGTTGTAGCTGTAGACTGACTCCTTACCAGACTAACACACAAAAACTCCTCCCCCCACTAACATATCTCCTAGTAGGGCCTTTAAGGGTCTATTTAAATTAGCTGCCTGATGTGCTAATTGCCCTGTTCAGGTGACTCAACTGAAAGAACCTGTGGTAGATTCACTGAGGCTGTAGGAATATTTCCTACCTTAGGCCCTACACTAGAATCCGATCTTTCAGATGCTAATTTTTTCCATGCTATGTTTCCTTCATTCAATTTAAAAAACAAAGGAAACAAAAAACCCCCAACCAACCCACCAAACAGAACAGTTGATACTCTATTGAAAAAACTGAGCAGGGAAACTGCTGACCTTCTATGGGTTTGTCCCCCACAAACTTCATTCCTCCCATGCCAGAAGGATTACAGCATCTAATACCTCACCCAGGTGTATGTATTCACAGTCTTTTCTAGTATCATATTGAGAACATCTGTGTCAGCTGTTAGAAATGGTCCTAAAGAAAGGACTCGCAGTGGACACATTAGTGAAGCAGTAATTTATTGTACGTTCTTGCAACAGAGGGTGACCTAACAAAGTAGGCACACTTTTGGTCAGAGTTTGTAGCATTTTTATACCATATCCCCGTCCGAAATCATTAGGTTACATCATACACCTATACATATTCATAACCTGTCCCGCTTCATATTAAAATTAGTTCCACGAGGTGATTTCCATAGACTCCTCCCAATTGCGTCTGCTCACTGTCTCATGGTAGTGGTCTCATAGTGGGGGTCTCAGCGATGAAGGCTCGAAGTCTTCATCAGGTTGAACTTTTCGCCTTCTTCCCCTGTTTCACCCTGGATTAAGTTTTTCAAAATTTACGAGCTCAACCTAGGAGCCTTCATGTCTGTCAGGGTACTGTTACCTTACATAACACTTAACTGTTAATTATTCCTTTTGTCCGGGCATTAACAGTATTCCCCCTTATGTGCTGTCTGTTGCGTCCTAAATTCCCTACAAAGGATTTTTGATGAGGCAGCCTGAGTCTTCCACTTTCCCAAGTCAGTAAAAAAAATACAACAACCCTTTTCAGTTCGCAAAAGCAACATTTCTCAGCCTTTTCCACACTACCTTCCCTTCCTGCACCTTTCTGTTCCAATGTTGCTCTGTTTCAAGAGAGATTTGACATTCTTTATCACAGAATCACAGAATCATAGGGGTTGGAAGGGACCTCGAGATATCATCGGGTCCATCCCCCCTGCCAAAGCAGGCTCCCTAGCTCATATTGCACAGGTAGGCGTCCAGACGGGTCTTGAATATCTCCAGAGATGGAGACTCCACCACCTCCCTCGGCAGCCTGTCCCAGGGCTCTGTCACCCTCACTGAACAGTCTCAGCTCACTCAGCCTTTCCTCATAGGGGAGATGCTCCAGTCCCTTAATCATCTTCGTAGCCCTCCTCTGGACTCTTTCCAGGACATCCTTGTCTTTTTTCTACCAGGGAGCCCAGAACTGGACACAATACTCCAGGTGGGGCCTGACCAGGGCAGAGTTTATCTATAAATTATTTCTTGTTCTTATTGCTTCTGCTTTTCTTCATCAAGATTCCTTTTTTTTTCTGCCTTAAGAAAAGAGGTAACAATATAGAGAGGTAAACTCTATATGGAGAATGAGCAGAGAGGTTTTGGGTGGCTGCTCTGCAGGCGTAAATTGAGGTTGAATAGGCAGTAACCAAACAGTGTTCTACAAATGAAAGAGATGGCATAGACCATTTTCTGAGGTCTCAGGAGTCGGTCGATTTGCCCAGAATACCTCTAACTTAAATAGTAGTGAAGTAAGAAAAGTGGAAATGTGCTGCACAGACTGATAGATAGAATAAATCTTATTGACAAATAATGCATCACACCAGAGAGATCTTGAAGTGTATCCCACAATGAAGCAACTAAGGATTGATGCTCCAGCACTATGCCAATGGCAAAGTCTCTTTTCAGCACCCTGGCTCTGCCTACCGAGCTCAAAGCCTCAGGCCCCCACTCTGGTTTCCTCCCCATATGGAGCAGCCCCACTCCCGCTGTGCCCTGAGACTGCAGCAGGCTGACGAGAGCCAGCTGCATCCAAGGTAAAACTGATTTCTCAGACGGCTAGAGTGTTCCAGGGATCCACTTAATTCTCAAATGTTAACAGATGTTTCTGATGTTGGAAGAAGGCCTACAAACACATAGTTATCTTGAAGTAGAATTAAAACATCACAACATATATGATAACCTTTTCTGCTCAAAAGCAAAATTACTTTTTTTTTTTTTTTACATTGAAAAGAGCTTATTTCAGGGCCGGGGGGTGGGGAGGGGGAAGTTTCTTTTACTTTTGAAGAATCTCTTTCCTGGATTTCTGCTTAGAAAAAGCCTGAATATATTTTTTTTTCTTTTTAAGCACTTGCTAAAATAAAAAACGTTATAGGATTCATATAAATAAGTAAACCAAAACATTTTACTTATGCTAATTAAATAATCACAATAATATATTAATCAAAATAATACTGGAATATGCTAATAATTTTCTGGATTATACTAAGTGCTTTCAACTATGTTATATAAGATTTGAAAGCAGATTCATTTTCATTTGCTTTATCTTTTGCCAACAGCTTTTACTTTAGACTTGCAATCATATATTCTAGTCCTGCCATTTATTACCTAAAATATCCATGTATTAACTAATTCAAGTAAAGTTATCTAATTCTGATCTTCAACATCAAGGTGTTGGACGGCTGACATGGCGGCTGACCTCTGCACTGCGACACTGCTGGATCCCATACAATCAGCTTAGTCTCCTTACCCGCCAAAAAAAATCTCTTCAGTTTGCAAAATTACTTTTATTATTCCTTCTGATGGCAGCAATAGGTTACTCAACAGCTTGATTTTTTCCCTATTTGGTCTTTGACTTCAAAAAACCCTGAAAATAAATTTTGACTTAACATGGAAGTAGCATCCCTCAGAAATTCTCACCTAAAAGGCATGGGAGCGAAATGCTTACTTTGCAGAATTTTAATTGAAAACAAGCAGCGGGGCTTAAAAATCTTCAAATGGCAGCAGAGAGAAACATGAAATAGCAGGCTTCTGGAGAAGAGGACAGGACTGCTAACTTGCAAAAGGAGATCCACATTCACATTTGTCTCTCTACTTCCTCCACAAGAGAAATTGAGGTCTGCCACTTTGCTGCTGAGTGATAACATGTTGTAAGACATTCTGCATGAACTCTGTATTACATAAAGTGTTTTATTACTAAGTGAATGTAGAAAAGAGCCCAGGGTTTCACATCTCACATAGGTGCCCTAAAAATAAAGGGCTACAAAGTCATTTTCTCTGCTTCAATGAATATTCATTTAAGTGAAATAGTTTCTGCAGGGGAGACAGAAAAGCACACTAATATTCTGTGTACCCAAATAAATTAGACAATATTATAGAAGGGTAAAAATATTGTTTCTGTTTTCCAATAAAGAAGGAAGATTTGAAACTCTCTCTCCCAAGCTCTCAGTGTTGGAACTGGTAAACAAAATAATTTAAAATTCACCAGAGAACAGACATTTCCAAACAGACAGGGACCACAGAGTTTTCTCTACCTTGGCAATGTTATTTCTTGACTCTTTACAAGATTTGAGTCTCTAGCAGAGAGTATCTCTGCAAGTCCTTGAACAACTTATACAGTTTTTGTCTGCAACATGATCTGTCTGACAGAGGGCTTTACCAAGTACAGTCCTTATGCTTCTATGCCTCTTTCAATTGTCCTTGTCTTCTGATTTGTTCAAAATGCTTCTTTTGCTTTTTTTTTTTTTCTTTTTTCCCCTGGGGCACACTGGTTACTTTTTGATGACACTAGCCCCTGTTTCCATATCAACCAAAGACAAAAACAATACCCTATTCAAACATCCCATTTCTATGAGCAGGAGTTACATTTACATGAACTTCCCTCACAAAACTCCAGTGACCTCAAAGAAATAACACAATTCTGGCAAAAGTAGAAAATACTATCAAGTAGATAACCTTCAGGATATTTATAAATTCAAAGTCTCTTTTGCTTTCACTATGGCTTATGAAAAAGTATGTAAAAGTATGTCCAAAAATAATTCAAAGCCACCAGCTTAATTGCATCAAAAATTATTTAATAGAGGTTACTGTAGAAGTTGGAGGTGTTGACTGCACAAAATGAAGTGAAAAAAAACCCCAAATAAAAAATAACTTCTATTATTTAGAAGAATAACCAGATAACTTTTATTAATTTCTATTATAAATTTTAATAATTTCTATTATTATTATTTGAAATTCTCTCCAGTGCATATGAAAATATCTTTGGAAAGAAATTACACATGGCTTTGTTTATGTTAGTAAACGTTGTTATTTGAAAGATATTTCTCTACAGCATAGTAGGAAAGTGAATTTGGTGGTAACTAATGCGGCCTTTATGCAATCAAGTTTGAATTAAAGCCTTATACATAACATCATTGAAAAAGGGTATATACTTCGGGGGAGGGAAGATTAAGTATGAATCAATAAAAATTATTCCATTTGAAAAAATATATGTCATTTAAACCCTATTATTTAATTACATGTAAACTGAGTAAAAATTTAATCGCACAAAATCATCATGGTTGAAAAGACTAAAACAAAATTCAGCTCCTGAGATATAGCATTTGTACAGATTAACAGCTGTGTCTTTTTTCTCAAAAGGAAGTTCACAGAAACTACTGATATTTCTTTACAGATCTCCATCTATATTTTGTTTATTTTTTGTTTCTAATAAGGGTTGAAAACAGTCTTGAAATTAATGCCATATCTGTGAAAAGCATGGGATTGACACACGGGAGGCTTTTTAGCCACAGGAAGGGTGTCCTCTGGCCATCAGCATCTTCCTGACATTTCTGCAAGTCGCAACCTCACCTGTCAGGAAAACTCTAGGGGAAAAAGAGAGTTCAGTCTCCACACACTTTGTCACTTGTCCTTTTTCTTGAGAAAATAAGTAACTGTCAACCTGTGTCAGCTGTAACGCTAGTTCTTTTAATCCGGATACCAACCCTGTAGGAATAGGACTGGGACAGTTGCAAGTAAGATTCCAGCAATCCTTTAACATCAATAGCTTCATTGGCAAGGTCCCACCTGTGCTCATTTGACACAACAAAGAATGAGAAACCCAGCTAAGACCATAGTATTTAAGTAGTGTAATAGAATTAGGAAACAGCATCACTTTAGAAATGAAATGAAATATGGATAACTGGGAGTCACCACTGTCTATAGTGTTCAAGATCCTTCAAGAAGAAATGAAGTAGTTTCTATTTTCTCTTCTACCAAACACATTGGATGGTATGTGCTGTAATTTGATGATGAGCCAAGTCTGAATTGTAATACTTGTCTTTAGAAATAAAGTGACACAGTTACAGGCAAAGTGTGTAATGGAAAGAGGTAGGAAGGAGAAATTAACTGCACATACACTTGGATAAAAGCTACATGTCTCTACATTGTTTTAGAATCAACAGAATAGTGACCACATCCTCATGTTTATATAACAGTATATTAAATATTGTTTATTTTTAGAGCATTTAAAACTTGATTGAATGAGGGAAACCACATATTTTTGAGAGAAAGCATAAAGAGCAAGGTTTCTTAAAAAGCCATGTAGGCTGGTGGAAAAAATATATATGTGGCTTAAAACATATGTGGTTTTAAGGCATATAAAACCCAAAAGTGATTATAAGCTAATTGTGAATGATAGACACTTTTCCATTAAAGTTTATACACATTCATGCTTCAGCAAGAGGCAAAGTTCATCCCCCTCAAAATGCAAAGGGAATTAATCCAACTAATAACAATCCACTTGGAGAACAGTTGCTAAAGATGTATGAACATTTTTCACAGACACTCATGGAAGATGATCTACTTCATTCAGACTGATGAAATAAAATTTATGTGCTTGAATTAACCCTGACCATCTCTGTTCTACTGGTTTTGGAGACTCTCCATTATAAATGCGGAAGCCATATGGGTACATTCTCAAATTTCCTGCTCATATACGTGGGCACAACTCCCATTGCATTTAATAAAATCATGTCAACTTACTCCAACACTGATTCTGGCCCCTCGTGTCTCAGTTGGAAGCAGCCCTAACTCATACAGCTCTACAGGCCAATGGCAAGTCCCCAATTTTTGTTGCTTCAGAGATAAAAAAACTGGTATGTCTTTATTCTCAGGATCCAGCAGAACATTTTCTATTTAATAAGCTATATTTTTTCCATTTGTGAATTGACTGAAAATAAGATGAAGATGTCTAAAGATAAATAGTTGATCCAAAGTGTAGCCACGCGTGTGTTCTGAAGCAAAAAAGGGTCAAGTAGTGTTTTAAGGTGTGGAATACTTTACTGAAAATTTTAGTGGATTATATTAGAAGTGTGCCTCATAGAAAATTGCACAAGCTTTCTTCTATGAGGAATATAAAAATATCATTATATGTTTAGCAGAATCTCCAAAGTTCTACATTTAGAGTTGAGTACAAAGTGTTAAACTCACCACAATCAGTAGCTGTTGTTAGACTCTATTAATAAGTAATAGCAATAAGTGAAACAAGACTGGCTGACAATCTGAACAAAACCAAAACACAATATAACTTTTTTCTTTTTTTAGGATGTAAATAATGTCAACCACAGAGACTTTGTTGAAGATTCTTGGATTGAGAAATATTGCTTTGATATTGACTCTTGGGCACTGCACTCAGTAACTGCAAAATAAACCTCATGTTTCTTTAAAAAGCTATGTTAAAAGTCTCTCCTCTTAGCCTTTGACATACCCTAAAATTATGAATAAAACTTATCTGAAAACATAACATTTTGCTTGGATTCAATGTGAAGGATAAGCTCTTTCCAGGAACTTGTCCTGGAAACAGACAGACATGTATTCAAAATGTTTGAGCATTTGATCAAAATTTGCAGAAGAAATTGAGATCCAAATTTAAAAAAAAAAAAAAAAATCAGGAACGTATTTGCAACTGAAGGCTACACAGATGTCTGGAGATGTTTCAATGTTTCATATGGTACTTGCTAGCTTGTTGTGAATTGTTTACATTATGACTCTAGAGAATTTAAATTCTGACAACCTGATTAAAAATGGCGACAGATTCTATTAGACTAATTAAGTCTGGCACAAATGTCATCTGAATAACATAAGTAAAACATATTTTGTCTAACAAGCTGAAAATAATTAAGTGGTACAACAGGACCTTGTGAAGAAGCCACCTCATCTCATCTACACCCCTTTCCTGCTCTTTTTTCTCTCTTTTAGCTCTTTGATTCCACATCCCTCCTTTACTTCTAATGAAACTTCTGCCATCTTACATTGCAACCTGTTGTCTCAGGATACAATGCCAGATTTTGACACCTCTGTTCCACTTTACACTCCTCTGCATTCATCTTCTATATCAACACAGTTGCATATGATCCTCTGTATTGGACTCAAAGAGTCTCAGGGCCTTGAATAACGATGGCTCGATGATGTCCAAACAAACACATCACAAGTTAGAAAACTAGAAAAAAACCCACAACAACAAACCAAACAAGGTACTGATTAAACAATTCATACAAGTGATATGTAATTAAATAAATACAACGAAGTTTCCCTCACTGCGTAAAATAGCTGATATTAAACAGTTATCCACTTAAACTGTGAAGGTGGTGAAAGAAGCGGGAAGGAAAGTAGCTTTCATAAAATAAGCTTTCATGTATGATTTTCACTAAAATAATCAGGAAACACTTTCTGAACAAGATTTTAATTTGGGACTTCTCACTATGGCAATTAAATATTTTGCCTAGAAGTATGGATGCTCCATCCATGGAACAGTTTGAAATTTGGATTGGACAGGGCTTTGGACAACTTGATCTACTGAAATATGTCCCAGCCTGTAGCAGGGGATTTGGACTAGATGATCTATAAAGGTCCCATTTGCGATTCTATGATCACAATAACATCACCCAGTCTCTGCAACAAATGATCATTTATGTCACACTGTTTTTCTTGCAGCATTTTTCTTTGAGCATTTTTCACACAAGAAAGCTGTGAAGATTAAAAAACAGGGGAAGACTGTCCTGCTGTTAAAAGACCCTAACTATAAAAAAACTACCAGGTAAAAGGAGTCAGAGAGATCTATGCAGATGGTAAAACATTATCTTAGAAAGTGAAGGAGAAATAATCACTTGAAAACAATAATCTTTTCAGTATGGTTCTCAGCTGAAGAACCTTGTACTCCTCTATGATGAATTGGAAAAAAAAAAATACTACAAACTGAATTTTCAACAACTTTGGTATCATCAAATTAAAATGATCCTTTTTTCTCCTCATGCAGAAATTAATACATATCATCATTAAAACACTTGCATTTGGAATGATCAATGACAGTGCTTTAGTAACTTTGTAAAGAAAAATAGATTAGCGTACTGGGTTTGGCTGGGATAGAGTTTCATTTAAAACTTTAAAAGACCATTACACTGTAAAAATGGCAATAAAAGATCAGTCAGACTCAGGAGTGTAGTCATTCCTTCTGTCCAGGAATGTGCTACCTATGGAAAAGTAACAGAGCTAAGAAACTGGAATTGCTTCTTAGCCACATGTGTAGGTTAACAAAACATCTGCTTATCCATCTACGTCTCTTCTACATCTTTCTTTTATCCAATTTTTCATTCTTTCTAAAAATTGCTAAATGTTGTGAAATGTATGCCTTTGACAAGTGAAAAGCCTAGCTTTCTAAATGAGCAACCTGCTAGGCTAGGAATTTTTTGAGGGAAGTATCTAAACCTGTCTACATTTCTAAAAAATTAAATAAATTGCTATTCCTTTAATTAACTGTTTCCTGACTTTGAGAATAGGAATATGATGGAGGAGCATAATTAGGAAGCCATGAAGACTTGTAAGCTAATTTGAATATAGGGGTATCTTAGACAGCCCTAGATAGAATGGTTTGGAATTGGAAGGAACATCTAGTTCCAACACCCTGCCATGAGCAGTCACACTCTCCCTGATGCCTTCTCTTCTCCAGGATGAACAAGTCTCTCTCAGTCTGTCTTTCACCTGGAGAGATGATCCAGCCCTCTGACCATCTTTGTGGCCTCCTCCAGACTCTCTCCAACAGCTCAGTATCTTTCTTGTCCTGGAGACCCGAGAACTGGATGCAGTACTCCAGGTGGGGTCTGACCAGAGTAGAGAGAATCACCTCCCTCGACCTGCTGGCCACACTTCTCTTGACGTAGCCTGGGATACAGCTGGCTTTCTGAGCTGCAAGAATCCTTCCTACATTGCACCCCAAAATAGCAGCAAAGTAACTGCACACATTATGCAGACGTACGTATGAAGTTCACTTCTTTTCACTGAAGCCTAAGCAGAGGCTTGTATGGAAGAAATGATCAGACACTAAAATGCTTTGACTCAAATACAACCGGGTGCATGGTTTTCTTTCCCTAATGTAATAAAGAGAATTAAATGTTTTATTTATTGCATTTATAGATCAAATCTCTCCTGTTAACTTCTGCTTCACTTTATGGCTTATTGTTTTCTAACTGCTTTTTATTATCTGTCTTTTTTTGCATAATAAACTGGTGTTTAAGCAACTGAATCTAGATCTAGAGAAATTAAACTTAACATTGCAAAGCCAGACACAGTATCATAGGCAATATAGACATTAACATATTGTGAATAAAAAATGACATATTTGCTCTCATTTATAGTCCTAATGAGAACTCTGAGCTCAGAGAAGGATCTTGAAGGAGGATGTACGGAGTGGTATTAAAGAGATAGACTCCTTTTATATATTTTAAAAGGAAAATCCTAATATTATACAGAATAAAATCATAAAAGAAGAGGGAAATAAGAAATGTTCTTCTCTTTTCAGGTACTCTGAGAATCTTACAGGAGAATTACATTAGAATATTTCTAACAGCATATACAGCTTGGTTCATTTACTGTGCTAATTTACTATCAACCCAACATCTTCCATTTACTTTCTGCTGAAAGCTAAACAACTCCTAGACTATGTTATGTTCGAAATTCCTTCTCCTGCCTTTTCTATTCTCATTTCTTTCACTTCAAAAGAAGATTTCTGTCTCTTTCCTACCTCATTCTTCTCATCTTTCTCCTTTTCTCCTGGTAATCTTTGTTCCCAGAAGCATCTGACACAAAGGTACCCTCTCTTATACACACAGTTGCTCATTCATACACTGATCAGGGTATAAAAGTATCTTAAATTATCTTATTAGCTAAGTAATGAATAGAGAGTTGGCTAGACTGATCAAACTGGGAAATGAGCTGGGTTTACCCCCACTTGTCTGGTTTGGAAGAAGAGGGCCAGCTTTCTGCAGATGGCAATTCCGTTAACTTTGCTAAAGATCAAAAACTCGGCATTCCACTCAGTTTTTTAATGCAACTCCTAGTGTCATATGCTAAAATAGCAGACTGTGCCTTAAGTCAGAACTATGAAACTGAGGAAAAGGTATAAAATAATTACCTACAAGAAATACTGTTCCAGGATCATCAATAGTACTTTGATATTAAGGGGAAATGGTGTTGAGCATTCAGTAAAATTCCTTGAGAAAAGCTTCATGCTGTTGCTGGATAATAGTTGTATGTTGGGCCTTGAGAAGGTGGGATGAGCCAGCCCAATAGAAGTCCACCTGGAAGAGAAGACTACTGCAAAGGATAGATTGAGGTGCTTCTCTTGCACACATCCTGCTCTTAATTGTTTTTTCAAGTTTGAACCTGAAGTTGTCACTGGAACCACAAGGGAAGAACATATGGAAAGTATGCTGAAAACCTAATACATATATAATTTGAACAGAAACATGTAATACACTAAATAGAAACTCTATACCGATAAAATCATAAAATGCCAAAATAGAAAGGCGAAATAGCAGGAATATAAACCAAAGAAGCACTTTCTCCCAGGTCTTGTTAGGTTGTTGTCCCCAAAAGCCACCAGCTGTTCTAGAATGGGCCTGACCCTTTACTACATATCGTACTGCCTACATAGCACTCAGCATAGATCTGCGAATTTAAGGGATATTTCTGCAGCATCCACAGTAAGGGAGGTGCAATGCATTAGGGTTTGGTTTTTTTTTTTGTTCTTTTGTTTTTATTGTACAGGAACCATCTCATATTGGTCCTGCCCAAGGGACCATGGGACGTTTAGGAGTCAGTGCCACACATAGGGGTTGGTTAAGCTGAGCTGGCCAGGTGTCTGCTGTGCAGCATGAACCCTTTGGCCACAGGATCACGTAAATCAGCTCCCTGTAGCAGAGGAGCCTGTGGGCCGCTCCCACTGGGTACAAGCCACTGCATCACCTGCTTAGCCTTGCCTTGACATATAAGTACAGGGAGAAGCTCCAGTGAGAAAAGCCTCAAGGAATGGGGTTGCTTTCTTGTAACAAAGTTATGTGTTAGATCAAAGGACCAAAATGGGACAGCTTCTCTATGCAGGGGGAAACTGTGCTGAGCTGCACAGTATGGTATAGGAAAATCCATCCAGGCTCCATTCCACGCTGCACAAACACAAAGTGCCCAGCACCCAAATGGACGTAAGATATCTCACAGTCTGTATGCCTCTACTTATTCTTAATCAGTTAAACTTAATCAGTTTTCCTATTAGGCCATTCGATTTGGGGCATTTTCTACTGAGATCCAGAAAGAGCCCTACAGCACATCTCTCCCCACCCCTGGAACTGTTAGATTCAGAACACCATCTAACAAATAATCTCACAAATAGATGAGAAAATAACTAATGAACTAATATTATTAAGGTTAATGATGCTGTTCTTAACTGCTTTAAACAGAAAATTATGCAGGGTAACTCCCATAGCTATGAAACAAATCATGGTCACCAAACCTGGTCATGGTGAACTCCAAGCTTTATCTTCTGACTTCTGCAGAGCAGGCTATATTTACCCCAAAATGGAAGAAAATTTCTCTGGTACGATAACCATAAAATGGATGAAGGCTTTTCAGGGATATTGGAGGTTAGCAAGCATCAGGTTTTATTCTTAATGGAATTTTTTTTTTTTTAAAGAACACAGTTTTTACAGAAAATAATGACAGAATTTAGTATCAAAGATGTCAGGAATGAAGACCACATGGTTATTGTGAGAAATAACATTTAACCTTTCTCTTATGGCTGATGGAGGCCGGTGCAGTATTTTATTATCAACATTGGCAGGTGATTTATTACCACTGTTCCTACTCCAGTAAAACCACATTAGGCTGTGCTTGATGTATCATTTGTTATCTTCAAACTCCCCACACACTTTCTGCATGCATAATCTCTTTCTTGTAACACACCTCAACAGAAAATTGTAAATATTTAAGTCATGATTCCAGATTCATCAAAAGCTTAGGGACTGAAATACAGCAGCTAAATGGATTGTGCCAGACAATACTTGATGCCAACATAAAGCTTAAGTCTTGCAAAGAGTGATGTAATACATCTGAAACATCAGCCATGCATAATAGTGCATTAAGGTAGATTCAAGAGTGACAGAAAATAAATCATTAGCAGACTTCAAAGAAGAACAGAACTTTATAGAATAAATTCATGTCAGCTAGCTCAATGCCATTTGTTTGTTTAACAGTAAACTTTGCATCAAGAAATCTATGAAATAACTTTTCAGATACAGCGGTAATAGGGTTTGTGCCTGGACTCCTCAGAGTGCAAAAGGGATTAATGGCAAAACTTCCATTGACTTCAACAAGGCCAAGTATTTCTGTTGCATGTAATAGTTTGTTTCTTGGGTATTATTGGAAATACAAAGCTGTCTAGCTAACCTGTATATGCAGTTCTGTTGATTACCTTAATAATCTTCATAAAGATTACTCTAAACAATTCCTAATTTTATAATACAATAAAAGAGAGTTACAAGAGGATAACAGGAACAGAGCACAGATACTGCTGGTTGTTAGAGATACGCATTTTGTGACACTCGATACTTTGCCTATTATGCAAAAAGGATAAAACAGCAATTCTGGCAATTTTTTCATCACTATTTCCACTTGATTTGACTTTCACCATATTGCACCATAAGATTTCCCTGCATTTCATAGGCGAGGACCTACAGCAAATATTTATATAGAAAGCTTGTTTTTTACCGTTGCAACTTTGCTGCAAGACCTTTGCTTTTAGCAGCTTAATATACATACATAGTAAATTATGGGCTTTTCTGGATTAGAAAAAGCATTTGATTTCTGATAAAGTTTTGTCTGTTGCACATTTGAATCATAAACCCACCTGAATACACTTAAAGAGGTTGTTGTTGAGTTTAATTCAAAACCTTTCTTATCTTGTCTAAATATTGTGGTTGGATATGCAGTGGAGAAGGCCACACTCTTCAAATGAAAATGTAGCAAGTTGTATATTATCACAATTCAGATCTCATAGAGCTTTCTTGTTTCTCTAGACCTTCAGGATGAATTATTTTCCACATCCATAGGAAGAACTGCATCCATGCAGATCATCACTGGAGAATCTGAATATTAAAATATATGAAATTAAACTGGATAGCAAGAAGCCATAATATTATCCTATAACTGAAAGGGATTGGTACATAAAAACATAAGTAATATCTTGCACCTGTTCCTCTGAAGCGTGATACAAAAGGTTGAGGCCCAGGTGTAGAACAGAGGGGGACAAAAATCCTGTCAGAAACATGTGAAGAACCAAAGTCCTGGTATGGTGATGTAGATGTAAATCTACGTTACTGACGATAGTATTGCTTCCCAAATATTTTATCTGATTGAATCGTAATAAAAACCATCACACTTTTATGGAGATTTTCATCTGGTTTCTTAAGGAAATAAGGTTTATAGAAATGGTCTGTCTCTTCCCTACCCAGTAGCTTTTCAATCTGTTGGACAATTTGTAACTTGAGATGGGAACAGGTTAGTACTTTGACCAAGGAAAATTTGCAACATGTTACCCATACATCTTCCTGCATGTCTGTAGTTTAAGGTCAGGTATATTATCAAAACTGTATGTGGAATAGAGAGATTAGGAATACCTCACTGAACAGAGTTAATCTCTTATTATATATAGGGTAAGCAAAGGTAAGCAAAACCCATCTTCTTAACATTGCATTGTTCAGTAAACTACTTGTCTAGTCATTTCTACCCCAGGATGGTCTAATGAACTATTTCTTAGTTTTACTTGAACATGTTCAATCTATGAACTTGACACTTCAACTTTTAATTTTGAAGTGTCATATTTCCTATAATAACAAAACCTCATTGGTCTTCCTTTATAATCATGATATGTTTTTATATGGAGATACTAAAATTGAAATAGTTGTTAATGTCAACCAAAAAACTTAATTAGATTTCATTCGTTATGAAAAAAAAGAAAAAAATTCTACTTTTTAACTTTTAATTGTTTTTTAAAAACAACAAATATGAATCTTAATTTATTAGAAACATATTTGAGGGCTGGCTCTCTTGATGGTAAAGAATTAACTTTAACTTTCTTTGTCTTCTTTTCAAAGGCAGCTAAGGTTATACATTGTTGAATGACAAGAAAACTTCCAACCAGAATATTCTCTTTTACCCTTGCCTAAGTTTCTTCTGTTTGCAACAGTTCTTAGTACACAACACGCATGTCCTGTACTTTGCTTTGAAGTCTCATTAGATATGTATGAGTTCTTAGTTTAGCAAACTGTTGAAATATCTTTTTCAAAAGCTCTGCTTGGCAGTGTGGTATTTGACTAAACAAGTCAATTAAACTGAAGAAGATAAATTGCATTCTAAAAGAAAGGTACGGTTAGATAACTACCGCATATTCCTTGCAATTCATTAGAGTGCTCCTGAGTTTTATCTTTTTCAGTTTAGTATGCAAGGAAAATGCAATACTAATGAAAACAACAGAGATTATTTATTCACTTAATCAATCAGTTTCAAACTTTTGAGTGACAAGTTTACTTAAGTTAATTGAACGTGTAACTTTGTCAAACCCAAGTCTAGTGTAAGCACAGACAAATCCTACCATTCTGTATCGTGGCACACAAAGAAGCACTGCCACGTACAGTATTGGTTCTAGGGAAGACATTTCTCATGGCAATCAGAGACAAGCTACTTCATTATTAAAAAAATAGATCATTACCATATTGTCTTCCCTGTCCTACTGTATTGAAACGTAGTAAAAAGAAAATATATGCAGTCACGTTTTGAAATTCAGAAGGAAGTAATCTTAACTTCAAAAAAATACACCTTTTCTTAACACTAACTTACTGCTGCATGAAAAGATATTTATTTTGACTTAATTTGGTTTTAACTGTTTTAAATCTTGGGGTTTTTTTGGGTTTTTTTAAGTAAACCAAATCAATCATACGCAATCATCTTGAAATGACCCCCAAGACTTTTTTGAGAAGAAAAATAGCCAGATTACCTGCAAATTAGTTCAGCAGCTAAAAAAAATATTCACTGTTCTTTAAGTGAAAAAAGGGGAAAGGAAATTGGTGTAGACTTCATTGTGTAACCAGACTGACTTCTGACAACCTCACTTGTTATCTATCAAGAATAAAACCTGGTGGAAAACAATGAGTACAAAGGAAAATCTTGTTCATTTTGGTTGGTATAAAAATTTTACTTCATAGATTCATAACCCTTTCTCATGTGTTCTTAGTTGCCTGTGTATGTCCTGTGTGTTCTGCAATAAAACCCCATAGCTGAGTGTGTGACCTGAATTATTCTTCAACTCTCCATTTTTTTTCCCAATGTTTTTCAACATTTTGGTGTTTTCAAAGCTGTTTATTTTATTTTATTGTCTGAAGTTGTAAATTCCAGCACTACCTTAGATTTCATCAGCAGTGACACTGCTGGAGAGATCTGTGTATATGTTGCCCTTAGGTGGTAGCCATTGCAGGACCAGGACTGTAGTTCACAGTTTAAGCTTTACAGGGAAGACTGATTATGCCTGACATAAGTCCGCAATAATTTTATCAAGTTCATTAATGCCATCACAATGCTTTGAATTTGTTGTCTGCTGCCACATTATTTGTCAGAGAAATAAGAATTTCAGCTTTCCCCAGAGAATGTATTACTTTACAAGGATGCCCTGTCTGTCACACGGTTCATAGTTAGCTGTGTGGCATGAGTTCTACTCATACAGAATACAAATGGAAGAGAACACAACCAACTGGAACTTGGCTCAGTCACATAAAATAGATCACGTTGCTGCCTTAGAACAATTTATATCAGTTCCATGTATTAAAATCAAAACCAAAATCCCCAAACCCTCGTCAACAACAAAACCAGCAAATGAGATAAAAGGTAACCATTCTACAGGTTGCCATTTCATGCTGGATATCTAGGACTAGAACTGAGATAATCAGATGACTCGGTCTCTCATTATGACAATAAATATTCAGAGCGCATAGGGATTGCTGTCTACATAGACTGCAAGTAATGATAGCTACTGCAGTGATTCACAGCAGTCTGCTTTCAATATAAAATTTGGAAAGCAGATAATCACTTGGTTGGGAATCCCCTTTGCTGATGAATATGCTGCTTAGTTCACTTCCCTGCTGAGTTATTATCAGATGGCACATTGTTATCAAATAAATAGTTCACTTTTTAGCAGGAACTATCTATCATTGTCACATGAATCATGAATCAGTGAAAAATCTCCTTTTACTCCTTTCCTCCCACACAAAAAAGAAACACTGACTGTCAAAGTGCAGGGTTTCTGTGTTCCTGCTGTGCACAATTTCCCCCTCTATAAGGCAGGGACAGTGGGAGACAATAACAGGTAAATGAGAGGAAGAGTCTATTGGAGTTAAAAACAGGACTAGGCTGATATCTACCTGAACTATCTGCCTATCCCAGTTACCTCTGGATATTGAGCAGTAAGACAGACCTTTTGTGTGAAAGAGCCATGGAAAACTAGGATGGGAATTATTTCATTGGCACTGAGCAATGTAGCATTATAAATACAAGACCATTGACAGCAGCTGACCAAATGTTATTCCCTTTCTCCTGCTAGTCAAATACACATCTACGTATAAGCCACAAAAATGCTACAAAATAGTATCTGCACAAGGACATATTTCCATAAACTGTCTTATTCGTCTCAAAGTACAGTGATATTTTTTTATATTTACCTTCCATAACAGATTCAATTTTCATTCAAGTTCATGAAACAAAATAAGACTTTTAATATGGCAAAATTAGAGATTGATTGTGTCAGAGGGACAAAGAGAAATATATTTTGTTGATTATAATGTAATAAGTAATATGAAAGAATTCAAAGTTACAGTTCAAAGTTCTTTTGCAAAAATTAGTCCTGCTTTGAGATAATTAAAATTAGAACCTTTTGTAATAGTTTATGAGGTGGTTAAAGTACCTGCCCTATGACAAAAGACTGAAGACACAAGTCCTTTCGCCCCCCAGAGAAAAGAAGGTTCAGGAGACATCACCATATTTTAGGACTTAGAGGGTGGCTACAAAGAGAATGGGGATTGTCTTCTCTTCACAAAGAGCCATATGAAGAATACAAGGGGCAACAGGTACAAGTTGCACTGGGAGAGGTTTCATCTTGATGTAAGACAGACACTTTTTATTGTGATAACAATCATTCACCTCCCCAAGGATTTGGTATCATCCTCATCACTGGAGGTTTTCAAGATGCAACTGGACAGGATGCTAGATAATCTCATCTAGGCTTCCTTTTCCCTTGAAAGGGTATCCAAGATCATCTTTCAAGGCCACTTCCAACCTGGACGACTCTATGAGATAAGATTTATCTATGTTCCAGCTTGTACTGGATGCTAACTTGGATAACATCTAACCAAAGAGGTTAAGACTCCATTCTGCTAAACACAGGCTCGATCACCTTACACACTCAGTTGGGTAGATTTGAGGGTTAATACAAGATACACTAAGTCTGTTTATTTGCATCATAAAAATATCAGAACACATCCACTGGTTCATACCAAGGGTCTATTCCTAAATCTTTCCCAAATACTACCCCCCGAAAAAATTTAAGAGTACAAAGGCAGCAAGGATATCTGATAGCTCCTCTCTGATATTTTCCTTACCTCTAATCATCTCTAGGAATCTGATTATCCTGTTTTTGTTTTTCCATTTAGAAACCATTTTCTAAGTGACTATTCTCCTGAAGCCATGTACATTTTTTCCATCTACAACTGCTTTGGTAAGGAGTACCAGAAGTCTGTGATCTGCTGCTTGAAAGACAAAATTCTTTTTGTTCAACGTGATACTGTCTGCTCTCAGCTTCATTTATTTATCACCACTGCAGGCCTCAAATGCCACAGGTGTTGAGAAATCCCATCTTTTCACTCCTACATAGGAAAATTATATAATACAAAGTGAATCATTCATGCTTTGTCTGTCTTTTCCTCCTGCTAAACCTCTTTCAATGTCATACCTCAAATAAATACTAAGTATGGTGTTTTGTTGGGGTTTTTTTGGTTTTAAAAATCACTCTTAGAGGACTGAGGGATTCTTAGCTCTTACTAAAAAGATTACAGGCATATACTTGTACTTCACTCATTCAGAAGCAATATTGACTTTACAACCTCATTAATAACCAGTCATATGTTTGAATTGCTTTTGAAAAATGACAATTTTTCTACTTTTAGAATGATGAGAACTATTATATGAATCTCATCTCCCCCAAATTTTAATTTTTTTTATATCTACCTGGGCTAGTAGAAAACAGACATTTCTCAATACTCTTTCTAGAGTTTTAAAAGCAAATGAAAAAAAATTATCATAATTTGATGCCATTAATAACAGATAACAACATTGATATTTGGTGATGAGATCTAGAGGCGGAAATTTGGAAGAGTTGCATGGGTAACTTTTTGTAGATTTTTTTCTTTTTTATGAAATCATATCTATGTTGATAAACATAAGAAAGTCCAATTGTTGGTTTGGTGAGAATCACCATAATTTCCATGTGCTTCAGTTGCATCAGTTAGCTTTCTACTTTACCACACCCACTCAGAACTATCATACACCTTTATTTAAATATATCCCCAGTGTATATGCTACCTCTTAAGATTTACATAGGTAATGCTTAGAAAAGCTTCTGTCCTTCACTAGCAACAGTTAATAGATATCTCATATAGGTGTTAATCATGCAAAATAAAGACAATTTTGAAATTCTTTGCTAGTGCTGCAGCACTTGTTTTCTTGTCCTTAAATGTTCTAATTCTTATGTTTGCATAGCGAGGCTTATGATGAATTGCTAACATGAACATATAAAAATATGGATTAAAAACCCCTTTAGTTTGTGACAGCCTTATATGCTTTGCAGGTCTATTGGAAATATCTCAGTCTACCTTAAAATGGCTCTGCCAACACAGGTTGGGCGCTGATGAAAGCACATGCATAGATATGAGTCTCATTGTGTGGGTCATTTAACTTAAAAAGGTGGTAAGTTACCTTTATCTGTAGCAGAACCAAATGTCACAGCAACCTCAGTTGCTGATTAGTACATACTATGCTTTCCTATTTCTTAGTCATTTAAGAATTGTGTGTAAGCTGTAAGCAGTCAGACAACATTAAGTACAAAGTATTTTATGACCACGTATAAATATATAAAATTAATAGATTATGTTACTTTGATTTATCAAAATATGATTAAATATTAAATGTTTATAGCTTCATTCTCCATGCAGCATAAATTGTACATCATACTCTATGTCTGTTATTCTATAATTTCAGATAAGAAATATTATGAAGTGGGTAATTTTTCTGTTGGAAATTGCCAGAAGAACTAATCAAAGTATCCTGAGACATTACAGAATAACTTGATTGCTTTTCTTTTTTAGAAAAACAATTATTAAAATAAACCCTGTTTCCCAGATAGAAAGACAAGTTGAACATGATTAGTATGTTCTTAATGTTGAACTACCTGCCATTTGTATTCAATACCTATAAATTCAACAAAAGCTCTTCCCAAGACTTCGAAACCCATTGGAATGTTCAGAGGAGGCAGAACTGTTTGATAGACAATTGAGACACTTCTTCCTAGACTTACAGTTTAGAATATACATAAGAATAAGAATAAGGTATGATTTCTGATTCCACTTGCCACACTCTGGAAGAAAAACTGTGGAATTACTCTGCAAAGATAAATGGTCTTGCATTCAAGCAAGAGCTAGGCTTAGCTTCAAGCTGGTTTTTATTTTTTCCACCTTTCATGGAAAGAAAGGGGATAGCATGGAGTTTGATTGGGCACATGCACAGCATTCATTGTCTGTAAGAGTAAAAATGTTTGTGGAGAGAAGAACAAAAGAGGACAAGCTGCTGATACGCATTTACATGACCCAAATTTCCATGCCAATATTTTGTATGCTTGAATGACCATGTTTGCTTCTAATTGTTCGATGGCAGCAAATAATGCACCGGGATACATGTGTCTCTTGGTACGGGTCTCCTATGTGACTTCACAGGACAGTGGCACACTACAATATGAGTATTCACAATTATTCAAGTATTGGAAAACGCAGTGTTGTGGATTATTTTGTATTAATGTTGGCTATGAAGATGTTTTGGTTTGCATGGCAAGGTTTTGGTAGTAGAGGGAGGAAAATGGGGGTTGCTACAGGGGTGGCTTCTGTGAGAAGCTGCTAGAAGCTTCTCCTGTGTCTGCTAGAGACAATACCAGCTGTCTCCAAGCTGTCCTTGACCAGCTGCTGACCAAGGCCAAGCCAATCAGTGATGGTGGTAGTGCCTCTGGGATTTAAAAAGTTAAGAAGAAAAAAAAATAAAAAAGGACCATCAGCTTTTGCAACCAGAGAGAGGAGCAAGTAGTCATGAGAAACTTCACAGACATCAAGGTCAGTGTAGATGGAGGGGAAGGAGATGCTCCAGGCACAGGATCAGAGATTCCCCTGCAGTCTATGGTAAAGACCACGGTGAAGCAGGCCGTGTCCCTGCAGCCCATGAAGGATGATGGAGATGCAAAGATTCCACCTGCATCCTATGGAGGACCCCACATCAGAGCAGGTGGAGGCAGACAAAGGAGAATGTCATCCCATGGGTAGCCCATTCAGGAGCAGGGTCCTGGCAGGACTTGTGACCCTGTGGTAGAACCACACTGGAACAGTCTGATACTGAAGATCTGCACCGTGTGGAAGGGACCTACATGGGAGCAGTTTATGAAGACCTGTAGCCTGTGGGAAAGATTAGTGTTGAAGAAGTCAGTGAAGGACTGGCTCCTGTGGAAGAAGACTGTGAGGAGTCCTCCTTCTGAGGAGGAAGGAGTGGCAGAGACAATGTGTGATGAACTGACCACAACCCTCATTCCTTGTCACGCTTTGTTGCTGAGAGGAAGGAGGTAGAGAAAATTGGGAGTCAAGCAGAACCCATGAAGAAGAGGTGTGGGGGGGGAGGTGTTTTAAGATTTGGTTTTATTTTGCATTCCTCTGGCTTTTCTGTAATAAATTAGATTTTTTTTTTTCCTAAGTTGAAGCTGTTTTGCCTGTGACATTAATTGGTGAGTGATCTCTCCTTCTCCTTACCCTGACTATTTTTAAAAATTTTCTTTCCCCTGTCCAGTTGAGGAGGGTAAGTGATAGAGCATCTTTGGTGGGCACTCGACCACCAGCCAGTCAACCCACCACAGATGGAAGGACGTGTGGAATTATTCCAATTCATAAAGCATTGGAGTTTGGATTCACATTCTGCAAACTATAGAAACAGATCAATATTAAATAACTTTTCAAGTTATTTCTGTTAAGTGCTGTCATTAATAATGGAAAGGCTAAGAAAAAAATAATCTGTTTCTAATGAAAGCTTATTACCATTGAATGAATAATACATGATTCACTGGAATTTTTTACTTGTATATTTGCTTACATACATACATACATCCATTAGCTAGGTAAAAAAAATGAAACAGAGCCACATGCTATCTGAAGGCTCCAAGAAACAGAAAGTCCATGGATATTGATAGGTCAGGCTGCTAAATTGTTTTGAATTTTAGAGACTGTGTTGAAGAAAAGAGAGGTAGTACACCACAGAGACATTGGAAAGATGAGACTACTAAATATTTAAGTGTGGAAAAGGAAATAATTTGGAGATAAGTACATTTGGCATTCTCCAAAAAGCCAACTGTATTTGTACTCTTTTCCCCAAACAGGTGTATTACTTGCCTCTTACAGGTCTGTGGCATTTTACAGTTTATGCAACAAGTATCTTAAGTTACTGCTATAATAATCTGTTGGTAGTAGGAAGAATTTAATCTGGGAGGTTTGGGAAGTAAAGTTAACACTGTCAAGAATAAAACAGTACTAAATTCTTGAGGGTCTTTTTAAAATTCCTGTCTCAAAGAGGTAAATCAACCTGAATGTTTCTTTCCAATGGAACAGGAAATTAATGATTGATGGTAATCCCTGTCAAGACACTGACAGCCTTTAGATTCCTTGTTTTGTAAAATGAAACACCAACCTGGGCCTTCAACCAACAAATGGATTCACCAACATTTCCATTCTCCCCAGGTTCCATAGTCCTGGGCACCAAATAATTGCCTGTTCCTTCTTGGCTTGAATAAAACCAAATCTCAGCATGCACTTTTAATTCTGTTTTCTGTCCTCATCTATTTTCATCCTGTGTGCTTCACCCTGAGCAAAATACTTCTTTACATTTTGAGATTGCTTTGCTACCTCACTGTAGGGGTTTTATACAGGAAAAGATCAGGATATCCTACTTCTAAAACACTGTATGTTTTCAGGAGTCAAACATCTGACAATTTTGGAAATAATCAGCAAGTATGTTTTCCACTTGTCAGATACAGTCTCAGAAAAACTTAATGATGAGATTTAATTGTGCAATACCAATTATTTCTGTATCAATTTGCTGAAATAAACCTAGAGTCTTAGTGCTTCTATGTACAAAAAGCAATAGGTATGGTATCCTGAATTTACCTGGTGGGTAGGCAGCTTCCTAAAAAGAGATAGACTCAATTATGTCAATGTCATTCTTTCATCTCTTAGAAGCCCTCTGAAAAGAAAAGTCTAATTAGGATGACAAATAAGGAAAGGCCATAATGGAAAGCTGCCCTTATGCAGAGGTAATTCTTGATAAGGATGCTGAAAGCTATTGAGTTCATATGAAAAGATAATTCTCATTAGCAAGTAAAGAAAAGGTCTCATTATTTCCATTCCAATAGAGCCCTGGCAAAAGAGGCAAATAAACAATAGAAATACACTACTTTATTTTACAGTGATTAAAAACATGATATAAGGGTATTAAATATTGTATTGAATGACCTTAATGTCATTAAGTTCGGTTTTAGTTGTTGGTGGCTTGTTTTGTTGTGTTGGGGTTTTTTCCTGCACCGAAGTCCTGCTAAAGAATGGTATTTGAAAATTCCTAGAAAAGGAGATTACAAGTTTAGAGTTAATTCTCCAGCCTCAAGATGACTGTCATTGTGTTACTTACAACAGTGGGTTAGTGAAATGGTTCTCCAGAAGTCACGTTCCAATCCTTAGTCAGTTTATGTACTGTTTGACCTTAAGCCCACAGGAAAAGGTTCACAGTGCTCAGTAATCTATTGCAAACAATTTGGACTTTCAACACTCTTCTGTGTGTTGTAGATCTCCCTGTGGAGCAATGTTGAAGAACATGGCTATAATTCATTGCAAATATTGATTACAATTGACTCATTAAGAAGGAAATCAATTCCTCTGAAGTACATAAATTGAAAAGTGGGAAACAAAAGTGACTGGGGATAGTGTTTTGGTATTCATGGAACACTTTTAATAATAGGTTCTGAAGAATGAAACTATGAAACATGCTTATTCTCAATGTTCATGATTCCTATACTGCTGGCATCTGCCTCTCTACTACACATTCTGCATTCCTTTTTAGTAAGTGGCATTATTATACTTTGTACTCTGCAGTACTGTTTCACCATATTTATGGTGCTATGAATGCCTCTATTCTTTAAAATCTTCACCAACCCCTAGCAGTAAGTATTTCTCATTCTCTTTTTTATCCCCAACACAAAATGCAACACTTCAGGAACACTTGTGATGTTTAAATGAAGCTATTCAGCAATCTCCCGCTCTGTACTTTGTATTCTATGTAAATGTATGATGTAATAATGTGAAATTCTATTAAAAAAACCTTCACTTAATTGTAAGATAGTATTTCTAATGATTATAAAATTGAGACTGGGAGAAAGACATTTGTAGCAATGTCTACAACTTTTAAAGTACTTTGATTCTACTACCTTTATGTTTTTATACGGACATGTTTTATTTTATATAATCAAGGCTCTAAGGTAAAATATATAATTAAATTTATAAAATTTTAAAAATTGTTTAGCTGTATCCTTAATTTTGATGAAGGCTTGTTTTATGGGAAAAAAAAATGGGGTCCAAGTTAACTTTGGAGCCTTTTTGCGAAGACTTTCTAAAGAAAAATGAATCCTGTTTCTATCTTATAATTGACATGCTTATCAGTGTTTTCTCCAGTTCAATTAATTAGCCTCCAGTTCAATTAATTAACCTACACTGGTTCTGCGAGAAGTCACCTGGGCTGTGGTGGAGTGCACAGAGGTTGTTCATTCAGATCTAGCCACCATCCTAAGGTCTGGTCAGTTTTACAAAGGAATGAAAAGAACCAAATCTGGTTTTTAAGCCTGCTAGTGGACATAGTTTTAGTTCCCATCTGATAAATGCTTCTGCATAACTATTGAAAAACACTGAATAGATGGGGTGAGGGGATGGAATGATGGACAGGAATACCAAACCAGATTTGTTTTGGGTAGGCAGAAAGAATCAGAGATTTTATCCACCACATTAGTCTTTAAAAGCTTCAGATATCTCCACAGCTATCCAGCAGACAACCAGACAACTCTTTACCCTTTGAAAGCCCTTTCCTAGGAAGTATAGAAAAGCATTTGGAACAAATTCCAAGAGAACAAGTGCCTGGAAAGAAAATCAGTGTTAGATATCCATCCTATGCAATAAGCTTGGAATTTCATACTTATGTATTTTTTCTTTCAGTCAGATTATGCTGGTCATTCGTGGCAGAATGAGTGGTACTCCCCTGTGATAGAAAGGCAATCTATATTTATAATATTTAACTTAATCACACTTTTCTTACTCAATTCCTCTAGGTTTTCTATTCGACATTTTCATTCTCCTCTGTGAAGACAAGGCCTTCAGTTTTGTCATTAGTAAATTTCTTTTACACCATACTCCTTCTTATGTGCCAAGATAGCTAATTAAATGATTTCAGATTTATTCCAGTAACATTCCTACAAGCCTGCTACTCTCTCCTTTCAACAAAACCAGTGGCTATGTCTGATTCATCCAGTTCCTTACAACTTTACAATTAATATGCCAATCAGTGTTTCCTCCACTTCAGTTAATTTCTCCCTTTGTGACTATTAAGTGTTTCTGGGTTACTACTGCAAAACACTGAAGAACCATGCAGGAAAGTGCACAGCTTTAACAGCATCTGCTTTTCCCTAGCCATACACAACAATAATTTTCATCTGCTCTGTTTTTTTTCCATGAGGTATGGACTTGTAGAACACAGTACAAGTCCACAGCTATGTAGCATTAGGTGGGCAACTCCAGTGCATAGGATTATATTTAATTTCTATGATGTGTTTGTTATTCAAAAGGCATCAAGTCTAACTGCCATGGGAGTACTGGATTTCTGTTTGCTGAAATTATTCTTTCAGAAGAAAATAAATCAAAATAAACCTTGGAGGACCACTGCATACTTTGTGACAAAACTTTTATGTCAAAGACACATATAAAAGGTTTATCCAAAAGAAAGCATCTCTGCCAGTTATATCTTTGAGAGGAGCATTTCACTGGGACAAATCCACTGAATTTATTCTCCGTCATCACCTCTCTTATGTTGCTGTTTACATCTTTCCAAATACTTAAACTCAATTTTCCTGAAGACTGGCTTGTCTGTTCACTTTGCAATATTAACAACAAGGATCACTCCTCAAGCAGCCCCAATAGCAGAAGTAGATAGTATTTCCATCAATCTTTACACCCTTGTTTATCCAAAACAAACCTGATCAGCTTCTTCTATAGTGCAGCACTGCAAGCAGTTACATTTGTCTTAGGGGATGTCCACTGTGAGCATAAGCCTTAGGAAGATACAGAAGAAGTATGTTGCAGATACTTTCAGCAATTTCCATGTCCTAATGCCTGCAAAATGCATGCAACTCATGGGGTGCGGGTCCAAGGCAGTGAGGAGCATCAAAGCTGTGGCTGCCATACTGCTGTTACACACAGACCTCTCTTTCTTTTTCCCTGTACCAGTATGCTTAATAAATTACAAGTATTTTTTAGAGTTACTTCAAGCTGAATAGGCTCATTTTGTGGCCAGTGTTGATGTAAAAATGATGAGGTCAAACAGGAGTGGTGAGAGAAGACAGAGAGAAATTGCATTGAACTGTGCCTGACAAAGGTAGCTTGGATTCTGCAGCTTCATCTCTGGAATGGGTTTTGGAGCTGCTATAAAATAGATGAAGTTAAAAAGTTCCTACCCTTCAATCAATAAGACTACAACCTGTGTTTATATCTGCTGATGGCTTGCCTTTGTATATTTGCTTGTAGGTTAGAATGAATTGCTTGGGACAACTGCTAGCCAATGAAGTAGCAGAGCAGAATTCACAGCTATGTTTTTCTACCAACAATGTAATTCCATTTACTTCAGGTACATTTTCTATATGGGCGACTCAAACATTTAAGGTGTTTGCCTGAAATTTCACTGCAAATATTTAACTTCTTTCATTTTAAATTCTGAAGATCTTTTGAAGTCATAGAAAAAAAAAAATCAGTGAACCTGTATCTGAATAAAATACAACAGCAATAAATCTTGTGCAAATCAGAAATAATGCAAGAGCATTTCTTTCAAGAAAGATGTCTGTTCTCAAATTGAGAACAGGCTTTTTAGAGATGCTAAATGTAAATATAGCATAATGGTTACCTGGGACAAGGAGAGGGTTTTTTTTTTAGAGGGTTTTTTCCTCTTCCAGAGCTTTATAGAAAGGGATTTACAGAAACCTAGTTCAGAATCATCAAGAGGCTACTTTTATTATGTGATGCTGTAGAACAGTAATAGAAAGATTTACACTAAACCTCCTTAAGATATATTTGGGTTGGAGGAGAACATCATATACCTTAGCTCAGCAGTTATGGTTTTCATCACAGATGTGCCAACAGCCTGAAAAGGTGACAACTTTATAATCAGTGCATTTTAATTTGCAGCATACTTTTGACTTTAGACATCGGAGTGTTAGTAGGTTTACACCGTGTTCATCTTAGAATCCTGTGGACTTGATATTTATCTATAAACTCAGAACTGGGCTCATGATCATCTAATTGCATTATTAGTGAAATGTTAGACTTTGGTTACATAACTCTAGCCAAAAATTTAATACTTTATTTTGGATGAATCAGGAACACTTTGTTTTAATTATGTTCCTTCAGAAGGTTCCTTCCAGCAAAAACCATTCTGTGATTCTATAACTATACATCGTTTACAGTCTGGGTCTTACTCAACCAACCACATAAGGTGTAAGATCAAGACTAAACAAAGGAGTGAGACTCCTACTGAGTTCTTCCTAACCCACCCAACTTTCTTGACAAAGAATCAGAAGTGCAGTAGATACTTTAGTCCTTTCACAAAGTGCAGCCAGGACTTTCCACTTCACTACCATATTTGCAAGGAGGAAAAAAGATATTGTCTTAAAATACTTTAAAACAGTGACCTGGAAACCTGGAGAATATGGGACAGATGAGCTCAGATTCTTTTTTTTTTTTTTCTTCTTTTTGGTTGCAAATTTTTTTATCTACTTGGGACATTCTCATCTGCCGGATGAGATATTCAGAGCACCCAGCAGGATATCCCCAGTGTAGCTATTGTAAAGACTTGACATAGACAGTAACTTATCCTGAACTGAAAATTCATTGGGTTCATTAATTTACCTTTTCTTTTTTTCCCCAGGATGATGAATAATTTCTTTTTCTAACTTTCTCACTAGTTAATGTTTTTAAACTCCCCTGGTTTTGGTGTTTTTGTTTTTTTTAAAAAAAACCTTAATAGCTATTCCTGACAATTATTAAGTCTGAAGAATGCACTGAAACAAAGCAAAAATTCCACCGTCTTCTTTTTTTTTTTCCCTTTAAGAAATCCATTTGTTAAAAAAACCACCCATTCTTTAGAGTTACTAGATTTATTTTTATTCTATAAACCTTCATATTTCATAAAAGCTCACTCCAGGATATAAAAGCATGAATTCAGTAGATATCTTCCTTTCATAACCCAAAGTCTGAACTCTTGTCTGTTTTTAACTTAGAGAAAACAAAGACCCCAAAAAGATGATTTGATGATGGGCAAGGGAGGGTGGAAATCAATTCCTTTTATTCCCACAAATGCGTCTTTCATTAATGTTATGGGAAAAGTAAAAGACATAGGGTCATGCAGTTAGATTTAAAAAATAAAAAAGGAAAAAAATGCTTAAGCCCCAGTGCATCTAATTAAAGTTCATTACAGGTGAAACAGAAGATGAACACAAGAACTGACAGTGATGCACCAACAGATCAGGACTTAGATGAAAACGTGCAAAGTAACAAGGACATTTTTCAGTACCTCTAGTTGGATGCTCAAAGCAAAGCTAGAGTCAGTGCACCTTACAATTAATCACTGCAAGCATGCATCAAATGCACTAGTTTCTCTCCTGAAGGACAGTGTCACTGTTCATGAAGGCTTGTAGCACAAAACGAGTGTTTGCAGAGAAGTGACCCTGAAAGTTTGGATGTCAGTACACACACTATTTCTTGAAATACTCTTTGAAAGCCTATGAAAATTATCTTTACCTTTCCAGTGTCTATGTATACACATCTCAAGGCAGACCGCCTCCACAAAGTACCTTCCAGCAAAGCTTGAATCTTCTGGGAGAAAAGGGTCCACTGAACTGTAGAGAACTATTTTAGATATAGTCTAGCAGATTAATTTCCCTCACACAGATTGTATTTTACCATCAGTGTATATTTGGCAAGTTCATTTTCTAGGTAGGTTTTTTTGAAAGAAGTTTAAGAAATTTTGCTCTTACAGGAATTTGAGGACAGATTAACAGGTCTGCTTCTTTCTACCTTTCTAGACAAAGAGACAGTCTAAATCACAGAATGCTAAGTATAAAAAAAGTGAAATTCTGATTTGTTATACAATTTTAAGAGCAAAACCTTTACATTCCCGAGCATTCATATTGACTTAAGTGAATGTAGAATCTTTGGCTTAAAACCCCATGTAATAGCTCAAAGGACAGATTTTCAAGGAATAAAATTTTTAAATTTAATTGTATGTATACTGCAATCACAGACTTTAGACATGCACATGATACCTTTAATGCACATGATGAAAAAGGCAAAAAAAGTAGCTGTGTTATGGAAAACATTGCAGATCCCAAACAAAAACTCATTTCCATAGTTGGAATTTAGGCTTACACCTTCATATTCTCAACAGTTATCTTTGCTGTAATGCAGTCACCAGTTTTTGAAGCTAGCAACCAGATGATACTTGAGACAGGGATCACTCTGTAGAGTAATGCTAGCAAAACAGGAGATTATCAAGTATTTTAGACCTGAAAAGCTAGACACAGATGCCTACCTGCATCTGGCTATCATTTAATTTTAAGATTAACTCTACTATTCTGTATGCTTTGTAGCAAGTTGGTAATTTGGCTTAGTCAATTCCACTTTCATGCAAACTTTAAAAAATTGAATGCAGCAACACTTTGTGTTGAAATAATTAGAATAATTGGGATCTGTATGATGGTCTTTCAACAACCAGCACAACCCACAATTTTCTCTGTGCCCTATCTCTACAGAATCAGAACTTCAAAATGCCAAATACTTGGAACTAGCCATATACAATCAAGGGCTAACAAAAAACCTAGGGAATAATCATCACAACTGTATGAAGGGCAGCTTCAGGTCAATCATTACTGGCAAAACTACATTCTTTGTTTTCAAGTCAAATTCCCTGTGCTCAATCAGACATAAAAAAGGACCCGCTGAAGCAATGACTTCTACACAGCACACAGCTAAGAACTTGGGGAAATCACAGAGCACCATAAGGTACAGAAGCAGCAACACAGGGGTTAAGCTGTAGCTATAAGTTGCAAACTTCGGTGTACTTCAAGGTGAGTACATTTTTCCATGGTCAAATATATCAAGAGCTGCTCCCTGGGAAAATAAATGAGGTAACACCTTGGTCTGAATTATAAGCATGGCTAATGACAATCCTGCAAAGGTCTCTTTCAGAGTTGTAATTAGCTCTGAACTCAACCGGAACCTTGTGGCATCTCTTGGACAATATTAAGAGATGCAGCCTCTAAACAGACTTCAGGCAAACGAAAAACAAGCACAGTCTCATATATCAATGGGCTCACAAATGAATTCCAGATTTCATGAGCTTACAGCATAGTAATTGAATTCACAGCTGGTTAGAATATTGCGATATTGAACATTGAATTTTTACATAGGGAAAATCTAATACATTGGTTTTTTTTTTAAATCATAAAGATGAGTATATTTTATCTTTGTTGACTAACTTTGAAGAAAATAAGCTAAGTTGTACCACTTTCAAGAACTCTGCTTTTACAGAAATGAAAACAGTCTGAATGTTACCTAGCTCTCTTCAGAGTCTGCTTTATTAGCTCCCCAAGTGATTTCATTACTACACTCCACTGAACTCTATCTGCATGTCATTAGGTGTAGTTTAGCTTTCCAGTCTCTAGAGGTCTCTGCATATCGCATTTTAGCTCAGTGACATCTCCGCGGGAGTTGCATTGTGAAGGTGAGACTGAAGAGCTGCATGGCAGAGGTCTGCTGGCGCCAGGTCCGACTATGACAGTGCTGCCATGAGAATTTAGTACTCCTAGTAATTTACAGGAGCCAAAGAGAGGGAGAGCGCCTTGTACAGTATTATTAGCTAATGCCAGCGTTGCACAAGTAGGGACATTTTATATTTTGTCCTGAGAATTCAGATAATCATAGCTCTTGCCATTCAGCTAGAAATAGTTGAATTTGGTGAGGTACAAGGATGGCTGCTAAACCCAGCAGCCAGAAATATTACTGTTCATGCTCCAGCATTGACCACACATGGGCTGGTATGTTTTCTGTTTCATTTCATGGTCAACTTTTTTTGTTGCCTTCAAAAAAATAATTTCTGATTTAAATTTTTCTGATGTAGTTAGCCCTGTTTACTATCATTTGAATGTAGATGCAGTTTCTGAATAGATCACATCTGCCTTCTACCTATACCCTTGCTGTTATTTCTTGTCTCAACAGCTTTCTGGCTGTTGAGTGTCTTTCTTAATTGACTCTGTACTATTGTTAATATCTGTAACATATAGAACATGTTAAAAGTGCCTTTTATATATATATATCTATTATGCATAACAAATAGATTCTGAAAATAATAGTACAAAAATATCCAAGGCAGCTCAAAAGAATTTAGTTTCTTCTTTGACCTGAAAGGACAGCCCCCTCAGTACTTCACACCAACTTTAAATTCAGGAACTAATCAACTCTTCCTCTGGTCAGATGAAAATAAATAGATAGATAGATAATTTAATAAATAAGAAGGATAGCTGCAACTACTCAAAGGCATTTCTGATTCTTAAGGCCTTTTTCAGGTATCGTGGCCTTCACCATCCAGTCCACATTACTGACACAGATAACTTGGCAGTACAGGTAGTTGCTAAGGCAGCCAAATTCAAATAATAGCAGAGAGTATCAAAACCCACTTTGTTGCAAACACAGCTTCAGCAAAGATAAAAAAGCTAGGTGGCATTTGATTTTAGTATGGCAATCACTGCCTTACCATACATAGGTATGAAAGAGTTAGGGAAGCCCAAACTTACAGTCTAGTTTAAATAATTTTAATAGACATAAATATTCATTTTAATGTAATAGCAGATCTTTGAGGTGTCTTGTCAACCTTGTATTGTTGCTTGGACCCTAGTTCTACTCATTACTGTGCTGCATGCAGATCATCAAATTCTCTTGTAAACTGTTTCTGCCAGGAGGCAAGAGAGGGGTGAAATAATGGATTGCAGAGGAGAGAAAGAAACATCTTTCAGTAGCTCAAGTTTTATGACTCAATAATTCTTTACTTTGAGATTTAGTAATTCCCACTTCTGAATAACAGGCAGTAAAACAATACAGAAATAAGTGCTAGTCAATAGTTTTTACAGAAGAAACCAAAAATTTCCCTGTTTCTATTGTAAGCACCACATTTCCTCCATGATGATCCATAACGATCTGTCTATCCTAGACCTTCAAAAGTCTGTCATCTCCCTCATTTAGGAAGCTTTGTTTAAGATATAGACTGTCTAAGATAGAATTCCTGAGGAATTCTGCACAACTATTAAGCCATAGCATTTGCTTCTCAAAACTCTTCTTGGCTTTTTCTTTTTAAGCAAAAGCAAACTGTCTGAGCCACAAAAAAAAAGCTGTTTAGGTTTCAGAAGCATTAGTTCTACTAGTTTTCTACATACATTGGATAGCATTCCATGGATTTTTGTTGTTTAAAATGTCAAAGTAACCTGCAAACAGCACTTAAACCACCTTTCTTTTTCTCCTATAAAATTTAGTTTTCCATTGATGCACATTTGGAAAATACAAAACATTTAATGTTTGAAGCTTTTTGCTTTTCAACAATCAATCTTCACTAGACATCTTCTAAAACAGTAAGTGAATGTTGAGAGACCTGTCTTTTAATTTCTTTAATTACAGAATCACAGAATCGTAGGGGCTGGAAAGGACCTCAAGAGATCATCTGGTCCAACCCTCCATGCCAAAGCAGGAATTGATCAAACTTTTCCAAGAAAGTCAGGAGAAAGTCAGAAATTTATCTCAATATATCTTATTCGGTATTTTATAGTGTGGGGAATACAAGACCTATGTGGAAAAATCATTCTTGCCTGTTTCCAAAAGTCTACCAAGAGGATCCAAAATTTCTGTGGTGTAGGAGAACAATTTTACCAATTTCTGTTAATGACCAACCTCATGTGTGCTAAAAATTCATAGTACTAATACAGTGTGCATGAGTTAACAGAATTATGCTACTTATTGATAGCTGGAAAACTCTGTCTTTAATGCATTAATACACCTCTTACAAAAAACCCTTACAACTGTCTGTAGATTATGCAGTATGATAATAAATTTGCCCACATTTTACTGAAAACTGAAGAAATTAGAAATTAAGAAACTAAGTATTTAAAAAAGAAAAACTTATGTTCACCTTCTATTATAAACTGATGAAAATACCAAGAATTCTAAATTCTGCAAGAAGAAACCAAGAATTCTAAATTCTGCATAGTGACTCGTGTAATACTATGCACAGTACTTGGAACAGTTTTACGAAGTAATCAACATTACTCCATTCAAACCCAACTAAAAATGATTGTTCCAGAAGAGATATTGTAGAAGACAATTTTATTTTTTATTCACGTGCAATCATTTCTTCTCATTGTGATAGATACTGTGAGCATATACAATACTGTCAATAATGATTGCTCAAAGGTTTCCAAAGCAAAGAGGTTGGTATCGGTATTGACCCTCTGAACAGAATATCAGCAGATTTGTGGGGAGGAAAGTAGGTAGGTTATACTTACTTTTAATAATATATTCATAGCAACTTGTATCTTGAATTATGATTTGAGACCAGAGAAGAAAGTAATTCAAGGGATTACTTTCAGGGAATTCCCAAAATAGAAGGCAGTGATGAGGAAGGAGACAAGGACATCATAGGAGGTAGTAGTAAATCTGGGTGCAATGATAGAGTAGAAAAACCCAGGAAATTGCTTTGAAAACAGAAGACAAATGCAGATGCAGGACCAGAATTTTTATACCAGCTATTTCCAAAAGGCAGTGTGACCTATTAAGAGCAAAGAGATCATGCATCAACCTTTTCTTAAACAGATATACTTAATCCAGAACATATGGCATAAAGAATGATGTTGCCATGAAGAACATCATGAAGAGCTTGATAAGGAAATAATACCTAGTTACTTGAAGAGATCAGGACCTAATATGTTTAAAAAGAGATTATCCATCTCTGTACTGTTGGAATATTAGACTGTAGTTTCTTGGCGTAAGGATTATCTGTTACTATATAGCTGTAAAGTGATTAATAGTATAAACTTTTAGAAGTTTATACAGCAGAAAGTTCTCTCCTATTGTAGGAAAAGTTTGATTAATATGGAATATGCAGTCTTGATTTGTTAAGGTAGGCATTTTCTTGTTCTTCCTCACATTCAGAAATGCTTTCTAAGTTATACTAAATAAACTGAAGTAAATTTGAATACATGGTACACAGGTCACAAGCAGTATTTCAATTATCAGACATTATGTGGCTGAGGAAGTCATTCAAGAGGTCCAAAGCTATCAATCTTAAATTCATGCCCAACTTCAGGAGAGAAAGCTATTTCCTGGAGGGATTTTCCTCTATTGCCAGATAGAGTTTTTTCTGTGAAAATACCAAATAGGTTTTGGTTTTCACATTTTACAATGGGTTTAAGTTGCTTGCTGTTTTCAGTCTTTGACCAGAGGCTAAACTGAGAGATGATGAAAATTGTAACATGTATAGTATGAACTACATTTCAAAATTTGTCTCAACAGGGAGAAAGAACATTTGAATTTGTACAGCATGCTTACTATTTAATAAAATAAGTTTTTCAAGTTCTCTTACACAGGTGGCAAATAACTATCTTAAGTGATACAACAAAATACGTTTAAAATTTATCTTTGTATTACTGATCTACAGTAGAAGAAGCAACATCTCAAACTTCACCATCTAAATATTCTCTAAATTCTTCACTTCTGATGGTGGAGATGATGGAATTCATTGATGAAATTTATCTCTCCTCACACTTAAATAAATTTAATTTACAATCGAAAAGAACCCAATGTACATGACTTTTGTGGGATTTATGACTTAGTAAAAAAAGTTTAGTTTTTTTCTTTGAAACAGTACATAAGGAAATTAATAAAACATTTCCCAGAGTTACAATCTCATTGGTATTTTAGGACAGCTGTTTCTCCATCTATAACAGGTTTTCTCTAGAAAAATCATGGCCCCAGCAATAATATCCTCCTGCCATTGGAGGGAGCCAACAGCACTTGTTCAGAAATTCTTTCACAAGTCTCTGGTCTTGAGAGGACAGCTTTTTTTTTAGCACTGAAGTAATTGAATTGTATAGCGAAACGCTGCAGCGTTCTCCACTTTTCATAACAAAGACGATTTCTAAAAAATAATGACCTATTCTTTACAGTAGAGTCTAGGTATCCTTATTATGAAATATTAAATAATGTGGTTTTAGCTTATAGCAACCTATGTTTTGTGCTTATTTTGAAGTTTTTATAATGAGCAATAGGTTTGCTTCATAAAGCAGTCTCAAATGTTTTTTAATTTTTTAGAGTAAGACGTAAAATTTGGTGTTAAATACTAATTAAAGATTTGTAAAAGTTTCATTTTAAAACCACAGTCTGCCTCATCATCTTCTTTAACTCTACAGTTAGAGTAGAAAGAAGAATAAAATAATACAGACAATTGTACTATATTTGGATTTTTAAAATGTTTTTTTACTTGTGCTCCAACATGGTGCGTGAACCAAGATATTACCTTTTGCATGGTTACTCCAGAGATGGGGAACAAGATCCAATAGTATTAGCTGTACTTTCAAATAAAATACTGGGTTTTGAACTGCTGCAAATAAGATCAACCAGGGACATGCAATGTCCACATCCAACATTTAGAAATGGTTTTCTGGTTTTGTGCTTGAGTATCATTTCACTCCCATCTAACCACCACATAGGTAAGGAGACCAGGACAACCCAGAAATATGTTAACACTAAAAAACCACAGAGGCTTTTCTCTAAATAAAAATCAAATTGTTGCATTAAACTAGTCTGACTAAACTAGTCAGAAAGGAAAATAAATTAATCCAGGGTGTAGTCCAGATTGCTAAATGTTTATCCTCTGCAACTCAAAATAACTATGTGTGTCTTTCATAGCCTTTTTTATTAATGTGCTTTCCGTTCACCCAAGTCTAGAAGAGAGAAGCAAGGAAGACAAAAGATTTCTCATCACATTGAAAAGGCACAAAAGTGTGTGAAATTGGTTTCAGTTATTTACCCTCCCTTACTCCTGCCCCCTGAGGTAACTTTGGATGATGTGCCTATGACAGTAGCCATATCCTCAGGTTATCATTATAGCAACACTACAAAGCCTCAAATGATTCAGGCTGGGATTACCTCAGCCCAAATCCCTCATATCTGGGAGAAGCCCTTTTCCTCATACTGCACAGATCTACTGAAGTTGTGCCTTGGCTGCATCAGGTTACATGAAAATGAAACCAACTGAGACATTATGCTTTTTCCATTACTTTTGTACTTCTCTTTGCATTTGAAGAATCGGGGGTATTCTAGAGAGTAAAAGGTGTAACAGTTGACACTTCTTGTTGCAATTGCTGGTCACCACAGAATTTAAGGCAGTCTATAGAAGAAAGTTTAACAAGCATTCTTTTGGAGCATTCCAGGCCTAGAATTATAAAACTGATGTGTTGTTTTCTTCTATACGTCAAGGCAAGAGTATATTCTAAGCTAAACTGTTAGTCACTGGGCCTAACTTAGTATTGTGTATCTGGCTGTTGTTGGCCTTGATGTGCTTTTTAATATGTAATATGCAAACTACAAACACATGCAAGAGTGCCTGGACCTCTTAGAGCTCCCACACAGGGACCAGCAGTGGTGCCTAGAAGACTGTCTCAAGTCCAGCTCTTAGCTCTGCATCCATCTACCTAGAAACATGGGGGATCCCAGCTCTAGCTGCATTTTGGCTTCCAAAGATCCTCACAGCAAAGCTGGGAAATATCCTTTAGTTGAAAGTACTGAGATGCAATGAGAAAGAACAGAATTTGCTGTCATTGACTTCAACTGTGATGGAGACACTTTTGAAGATAAGATCTTTCGAGGCAATCATTTCTACATCTTTAAAGAAGTGAAGAGGTGGTAAGCTCTTGTTGGGAAAAATATACAAGAACAAATGGTTAATTTTCACTGTTGCTGATCAGGAGTGCTTTAATGCTTGCCAGAAACAAGTCTGTTAACAATTTGCATACTTCACACCATTTAACTGTAGTTGTGCATAACCCTGCAGAGTCTACTAGAACTGCAACCTGCCTTTGTTATAAGTTTCATCCATTGATATCCTCTCCCTTATACTGAGACCAATATGGGAAATAGTGAAGCTTATTTATGTATATTATTCCTGATTTATGTCAGATTTCACACACCTCAAGACCTTCCTCTAATTCTGAACTATGATAATCATGTTGATCATGTAAAAGACATTACAGAACTGACCGCTAATATGTAAAGATGATACAATAAGCTAGTATCACCAGTCTTTATCCAGATCTGAGTTTTAACTTGGATAGACAGCACACAAAATATTACTAATTTTCAACACAACCTTTCCGGCTGGCCTGATACCTGACTGTGAACCACTCTATTGCATTTCCCTTGCCAAATAGGATGAAATGAGTACATTGCTGTAGAGTCTCCAGAAGTGACTTTGCCTGCAGAAAATGAATATTTTTTTCCAATGCTTTATGTCTGCAAACTTCACAGTCTCATTGACATAACAGGATCCTGCCACTCAGTGTTACAAAACTATGTATGTACTTTGTTGTCAGATATCAATCATAACAAGGAGAAAAGTGGTTTACTGTTCAATTATGATATTTAAAGTATGGAAGAGTAAACACCAGAGGTGAGTCTGTGCCTCACACATCTCTTGCAGAAAGAATCATGCAAAGCAGAAAAAGCAATTGGGTTTCAGGTCTCTTGTTCCAAAGACTTTATATTCTCATTGCTGGTTTTTGTTTTAGTTTGGAGGTTTTTTTTCTGGTCTATGAAATAACTATCAGCCTGGAACTAACATGCTCCACAGAGAGCAAATAAGTTGTGTGATACAGGGAGAGAGATTTAACAATCTTTCACTATATTGGAATTACACATTTGGGCAACCAAATTTTCTGTTTTGCTTTTTAGTTCATATGCCACTTGAAAAGCTCCTACAAAGCCCTCCATAAGAATTTTCCCAACTCCAAGAATCTTCAGGATAAAGACCAAGATCTTTTTGTGGTTTCCTGTTTATAACAACTCTACCTTTTGCAGACAGAACATGTAACTTCCATCCATCCTGAGAAATATAATGGACTCAAAGACTGTGGAAACCATAACATGAAGACCCATTTCATCTCACATGTAGTACTGAACAGTGTAGGTCTTAGGTAGATACCCAACACCCTAAAATAAAGAATCTATGTTCAGTTGTCCCCCTCTGCCCCCATCCCCAAGTCTATCATTTTAGAGCTGTGCGTAGCAAAGGAAAAGCTTTGAGGTCCAATGTACCACGTTTTCTAGAAGTACGCGATATCTGAAGACATTAAAAAAATCTTCATTAAAGCTTAATGACTGCTATTTTTTTAAAAAAGTCAATGCAACTGCCAACAAACACAATATTAGCAAGCTAAAGACCAATTGCTATAATCTATTCCTTGAATATTACACGACAACACACTGTGGTTATAAGGCACACAAGCTTTGGGCAAATCGTTTCTTTAATAATTTAAAGGCTTTTTCAAACTATTATATCCATGTAGTACCTCTGAGTATATAAATTAAAAAAGTAAGATAATGAAAACATGCTTAACTTATAATGTATTTTCTCAGATTGACTCTCTCTTTTGAACAAACCCATTCAAAGCAAGAAAAAAAAAAAAAGAAATTTAATCAAGGGGGGTTTTTTGACAAATTATTACTTTCCCCCAAGACTTATTTAATTTTAATTATGTAATAATGTGCTTAATAACAAGAACTGGGTTTTAATGAAAATCTTTTCAGAAAAAAGGCTTTAAGGGGGATCTTTGAGTTCTTTTTAATACCAAATATAGATATAGCATGTAATTCAGTTGTACTTAGTAGCCTTTAGCAAAAGAATCTGTTACTACACTGCTGCTCATTTTCGTTCCATAAAATAATTTTGCATTTGACAGATTCACATTGCTGTGTGGGTAAGATTTCTCTTATGCAGCTAAAGAAAAAAGTCATCGCCATATTACATATAGCCAAGAACATCCATGTTATGTTTAATTTGTAACTTCTCATTGTGTCTGATAGCTTTTCCCCCCTTACCCGCATTGTGTGTCACAATTATTTTCCATGGAGTGTAAGAATCTCTGTTGCTACATAAGCATTAGCAGAAAAACCTTTAGAAAGACTGCATTTGAAGGTGTAACAGCATTAAGTGGCTTAGGTGTTTGAATTCTATGGCAATGGAACAGGCTGAGAACCTGAATAGAGTAGGGGAAAATACTTAATGCAACTTATGTACCAGGGTGGGGACAACCAGCAATTTACCCCAGCTGCAATTGTAAAAGCTACACAGAAAGAATCTTTCCACACCACAGTCACATTCTTGCTGGAAAATCAAGCAGCTGGTTCAAGACAGGGTTTGGTGCTACACAAAGGGACACGGAATCAGTGTCACTTTCCATCACACTCTGAAACTGGACATAAGGAGAGATGAGCTGGAGGGCATGACATTGGATAATCTGGAGCTAAGCTCCACAGTTTATGCAGATGGCCTCTCACAACTGGCTAGACAGGCTTGAATGAAAGATTGTTGCCAATTGTACCGTCA
>VZTU01027532.1:12835-23231 GCA_013400835.1 Zapornia atra | reverse complement strand
TCTATGATTCTATGATTTATCTGAGAAAATCAAGTCATACTACTACACCAGAATAATCACAGAACTGTGTCACCAGCAATTCCTGTACAAAGAGCTTCAGAATAGAAATGTAAGAATACTTTTGGGATTTGGTTTTTCTGGTACAGCTTACACTTCTTCCAGAACATGAACTAAAAGAGCAATGAAATTAATCTGGTTTACTCTGTACCAAGAATGTGCACTGGTGAGCCAAAACTCTGTAGTCACTCTCACAGCTGAGCCAACAAAATGGAAAGTCATATAAGTTTTCTTTAATGGCCCAAATTCAGACAGGGTTATCTCAGTAAAATTTCTTGCACAAACCCTAGTAATGTCAAGTGATTTCCTTCTAAACCCTCTATGTCAAACTGATACGCATGCTACATAAGAGGGGCTTATATCACCACCACTATGAATCCTCTAGAACATATCTGTTAAAATTATACACATGAGCTTACAAGAAACACAAAATGGACCAACTGTTAGCATGTAACAGGATATACTACTGATATTAGGAATGATTTTTTTTTAAGCAACCTAAAGCAGGATTCTACAACACTGAAGACTTTTCCACACATATACATCCAGAGTTCCTGAAACCTGCTCCATGATTTTCAGGTAAGTCTCTCACTGAATTCTCTATAAAAGAATTGGGTGCCTCTTATCGATCCCATCTTGTTAAATGAGGGAGAGATCTAGGGGGAAAAGAAGAGAACCCTCTGGTTCATAAAAAGCTCAGTTTCGGATGATTACATTTGGAGCTTTTGAGTTCTTCTTTGGTCTGCACCTGGATCAATACTTGTAAAGTGTCCGTCCTGCATGAAGAACTCTGCAATCAAAGAAGTATCTTCCTATAATCGCATGGGTAAACCGAGCAGCTGCTTCTATGTTCCTTGCGTCTTGTCTACATGGAAAAAGTATTCCCAAATATGACAGGCTATGAATTTGAAGTGCAGTAGCTGTTCCAAAATAGCCACACGTAAGCCTAAGAGCTACTCTTTTTTTTTTTTTCAAGGGGAGTAAGGAATCAAAAACAAGCAGAAGAAATTAAATTTTAAAAAGCTTCATACTGCAAAGATTATTCATGTCCATTTCTGAGCACACCCAGTGAGAAGCGTTCTCAAGACAGGAGTGTTAACCATGTTTCTCTTCTGAAGTCCGGGTAATCGAGTAATCGAGTGTTACAAGGTAAAGTAAGCCTTCCAATGGAATATACTTCCAAATATATGACAAAAAAGACTGCATGCAGACTAAGATAATTCCCCGCTTTGTTGTCACGGAGCAGACCTAGGAACAGTGAGGATTACAACAGAAATGGGGTGCTTTTTGAATGGCGTATTCTTTGCGTGCCTTGTTTGGAGGAGAAAAAACTGTTTTTTTTCTGCTGGCCTGTATGAATTATGTTACCACTGCAAGGATCATGCACAGCAGACCTAATGTTCAGGCTTGCTAGTTGCTCCACAAAAAAAATATTACAACAGCCATTCTAGTTTTGACTAGGTTATGACTTTAGCCTGCAGGATCTTTAGCAACAGTTTAATGCCTGAATCTACTCTAAATAAATAATCATACAGGTTATACTTCAGAATACCTGCTGACCTGAAAGAGTATACAGCCAGTCCTCTAAATCCCATGACAAAAAAATCACATGCTGTTACTGCTGAAGAACTGTATTTCTCACCCACGATATACTAGTGACTTACAGGGTCAAGGAGGATGTAATTAAGGAGCACTCAGCAGTATCCAGGTTAACTTGTATCAAAAAAAAATATGGTATATATGCAACCAGCAGTTTAATTTTAGCACGCCAACATAATCCTCTGCTTATTTTCCATCACTACTCGTTTGCATTTCTTATCTGAAGGTATTTTCTCCACATATTCACATCACTCTTGCTTTATGCCTTTTGTGGCATAAAAATCCTGACATATTTTCACCCTGAAGCTGTGATCATCATCTTTTGAAACTAACAGGCACAGACAATGACGAAGAAGCCCATAAACCCTAACACTTGAAGCAAATGCCTGGCAAAAGTTTTAGCCCAGATGTATGCTAAATATAGAGGTATGGACTAAAGACTACAACAGGATAATTTTTTTTTCCTGCTTTTAATTAAAGCTGCCATAACAGGGAGTTTATTTCTTCCACACTCACTCTTTCCCTGTCAGTGTAAGCCATTTTACTGTAATGCTTTATTTCAACATGGGAGAAAAGATACGAATGCCCTAAGGTGGAAAAATTACCAACACAGATGGATCAATCTTCCAAGCAGGGAATGACACACAGATCACAAAGCAGGTAAACCAAACAGAGTTTTCTGGAGAAAGCCAAATAAACAAAAACAGGTCAGCAACTTAGTTCCGTGGTGCTCTACAGCCACTATGGTAGAGTTAATCTAGTGATCAATAGCTCCAAGGCAGCTGTGACTTGGCTCTGTGACAGTCTATTGACTACAGCCGGATTTTTTTCCCTTAATCCAAATGCCATACTTTTGCAGCCTGACCCAGACTGCAAGGTCCCATCAGCAGATGTTGACATTATCTCCTCCTGATTGTAACAGCTCACCATAAACAAGTAGTCTGCTTTTTGTGCTTTGTTTTGGTTGGGTTCTTTGAAAAAAGGCCACATAAGGGAATAAAAGAGGGAAAGAAAGATAATAATTTGTAACTTGGAACAGAATGCATGTTGGCACTTCTGTCATGTGTTTCCATTATGATGAAAATAGCAGGATGTCATTAATCTGTATTTTCCTACCTAAGTGCTGCTATGTTCTATCGTATGTTGCCATTTCATTCGACAGACAACCTTAAGAAATGTCAAAAAAAAAGATTTTGTGCTGCTGTTGTCTAGTTACTTCTAAAGGTATCTCTCTTTTGCACCATACTGCTAGGCATAAAAGCTGAACTCAAATATGCCAGACCTTCACCCATGCTTAAGGTCAATGACACATGCATTGTTTGTTTACTACTTTGCACTGTGTTGAACAGTCAAGAATTTTAGAAGCGGTCCTGTGTTACAGCCACGATCTTTAAATATGTCATAGTAAGGGGCCACGCTGCGCTATGTAACCTTGACACTACCCTATCAGAAATGGAGACTGAACTGTTCCTCATGCATCACCAAACCAGATGCTGCAGGAGGATAGAGGGCTACTGAAACTCTCTCATGAACAGCCAGCTGCCATGACCTGGAAAAAAACAATTCCTTTTGATGCAGCTAAGAGACTTTTCAAGCATGGCCCGGTGCACAAATTTATTCAAATGGTTTTATGATTTAGACTGTTGCCTATGGAAGTCTTCAAGGAAGCTACTGAGCACCATTTCATGAGGATCATTAGCTAGAACTGACCTGAAATGCCACACTTAAATCTACAAAGCACTCAAGACCAGCTCCATCCAAAAATCAGAGGGAACTTTATGTTGACATCAGTGAAAGCAGAGTGGGGTTAGTGGAGGAATGAACCCAACCGTTGCACCTACAAATGCCTTGCTTTGGAGGCAGTCCGCAGCCAAAGAAGAATACCCAAAATGAGTAAGAATAAAAACTCTATTACAGGGATTTTGATTATTTCTCTATGTGCTTGAGGTATAACCTGATAGGAAAGACACATAATAATTTGTCAGCAGTGTCATCACAGGATCACAGACTGGTTTGGGCTGGAAGAGACCTCAAAGATCATCCAGTTCCAACCCTCTGCTATGGGTAGAGAAGCCCTCCAGGTTGCCCAAAGCCCCATCCAACCTGGCCTCGAACACCGCCAGGGAGGGGGCNTGAGACAGAGAAACCAGCAGTCAGTCCCTCCTCCACCTACAACGTGCACAGAGAGAGGCAGGAGGGGGCTGACGGATGGTTTCGTGGACAAAGGAGAGGGATGAGGAATAAACTGCAAATTGATCTGTGCAGCAGAATAAAAGCAGGATGTGGCAAAGCAGGCCTAGGTCAGTGTCACGCAGGTGCAAGCCTTGGAATTAGTTTCCTGAACATCTGCAGNAGCCACAACTTCTGTGGGCAGCCTCATCTATGCCCAGGTCTGAGTTTTATCAGTAACATGCTGTATGACGTTGGACAACATGCTGCTTTATACCTCTGTTTACCCACCTTGACTTGTGCCTCCTGTGCACACTGCCCAGCCCTCACTTCAGTGCAGAACACTCACCACACATGAATCCAGCTTAGGATTCCAAAAGATATTATGTGAATAATTCCCGGAATTTGTAGAAACAGTCAAAGTTTGACATTTGTTTTTGGAACCACTGGCTACCATAACTAAGTGTAAGATTTGACTTAATTTAGAAAACATGGAAAAGGCTATTGAAGAATTAGATCCAACTCACACATTAAGCTCCTCTCACTTCTCTTGTGCATTCTAGACACTTAGGCAGTTTCTGCATTGAATTACACCTTGTACCATGGTGCTGTGTTAAGAACTGTGCTCACTTACTGGACTACTGTGATCATCACTGAAGATTAAAGCTTGCATTTGTTAAATTCCAAGTACTACAAACAGAAGCATCCCAGTCTATGTAGAAACTCCAAGCTCTTCTTAGTCCCCTTCAAGGAGGGAAAATACTGTTCAGCTACTGACTGGTGATACTGAATACAGATCAGCAATCTTAACTCTTTAGCCACATATTTTGTATTAAAAGTGCACTTTTAAAGTTTTGTCACGAAACTAAATGAGATACAGTCATTAAGCTGTTAATTCAAAATTCCAAGAAGTTCCAGCAGCAGCGTAAGATTCTCACTATTTCTTTTCTTCCTTAAGCCAGGAAATGTGGATTTTACACATACGTGCTGGGTATGGTACAGGAAGATCTGGATGGATGTACAATGCCTTTCCTCTATCTTTCCCATGCCTTTGCTGGTTCACAAAAGCTGAGAGCTAATGGAACTACCCAGATTGTATGGTTCACAACAGAAACTGCAGATCAAGTGGAGCCTCCACAGGATACCCTGTTATCTGAGCAGGATTAACACTATCTGGACTGGTAAATTCTCTTTCCACCCTTGCTGACTCAGAAAGGAGATTTAAATGAAGCTGCTAACTCTAATGAGCACCACACTGCTGGTTGTCTGAAGTGAGTTATACACCACTTACAATCAAAGTGTAAACCAGTCATTTCACTTCACTGATCTTGTTCAGGCTTCCCAGAGTTTAACAGACAACTCATTATCCAGTCCATCACACTGCCTGTCTAACTCTCTCCTCCAATTGTTTCTAGACATGGGATGAAGCAACTCATGCTATTTTATACAACCAGAGTCTCCTTGCAAAAGAAAGCTGATGCTCACAGCAAAGGGAAGAAAACCTCTGAAACAAAATAAAAGGAAAACCTGCCCCTGCAGCAGACTTACTCATGGCACCTTTAACAGTGCTATCCTCAGCAATGTGCTGTTACAAATGCTCCAGCGTGTCAAGGGCGGATTTCCTAAATGTGATCCCCTAAAATAACATACTTCATCTGGTGTGTTTTTTTCATCCGAAGTCAATTAACTAGCAGAAACCCCAGCAGTGGCAATGGAATTAAAACAACCTAACCCTGACACTTTGGGGTTTACTCATTTTGTTATGAACAGCAGCTGTATCCTGTCACTTTGCGACGGGAGTCTTTCGACAGCCGGCTGCTGGAACGCACACACATGGCCACACACAAGTTGGGGAACAGTGCAGAAGAGTCAGGCCTTTCCCCCCCAGCTCGCATACGAAACTGTGCCTTCAGAACTCCCCTCCATCAAACCCCAGCAGAAATACTTGATGAATGGGCCCTGAGAGAGCACTTCTTGCCTTCGGCTGCGATGGCTTGCAGGCATACGACACTCCATCAAAACAGAGAGCTGGCAGCTTGAAAGGCGGGAAGGACGTTCACTGATAGCACACATCTGCTTACTAACAGCATTGGTGCTCCGCTCCTTTTCCCATTCATTGCCTGCAGGAACGGCTCCATCGAGACACTCACCATCAACAGATGGTCCCAGGCTAAGGTGTAATCAGGAGCAGCTTGCTAAATTTACCCCAAACAAATAGAATTACCGGCTTTTGCTGAATCTGAACTGAATTAGGGGCTTGGGTGGTACAGACAGTGTTAACACGAGTACATCCCAAAACGATGATCTAAAGTCAGCAAAAATCAGCTCTGCCCTGAAGTTGCATATTTATACTCATGCTGCTTATTGTCTCAGCTTATACAATAGATGCTTATTTTGAGAGATTTTTTAGCTGCATTCTAATTAAGTCATTTACCTCCTACAGTCCTCTTTTCCCCTCAGGATATACTCTGCTAAAAATGTTTTAATGCAAAATCTACATTTTCACCACCTTCCACTCCTGAGTATTTCAGTATGTCGACTTTTTACTCCATTAAGAAAACAAAAACCACTATTAAAATTGAAAAAGCGTTTACCAAGACAGAAAACTATGTTGTAACATAGGATTGGATGTGTATATGCCTTGAAAGCATCATTACCTTTAAGTTATTTGCTGTTTTGTTGAACGCAACATTTAAGTTTGGAATCATGCCCTGTTACAATTTACTAATAGCAATTCCAAGCAGAAGCAGAGGAAAAGAAAAGGGATTAATTTCAAATGCAAGTTCTGTATCAAGATTCAGTATTTGAATTTAGGTTCACTGTGCAGAAAACAAATGTTTTCTTTTTAAACGAAAGTTTATACATCACCACCTTATTGGACAAAGTATCTTATTACTAGATAAATTAAGACATCTAGAACATCTTAAGGTCACATTGCATATAAAAAGAGTTAATAACAGCCTCATCTGCCTCAGGAGAATCTTCCAGAAAATTTTACCAGAGAAAAATCAGTTCCCTTTGACAGACTTACATACATGTGTAAAATAACACCTAGCATACAGGTAGGTTGCACCAGTGTAACTGCAGATCTAAGCTCACCAATGGATTTCATACAGTAATTGCATGCAAAATAATGTGCACTTCTCTGCCAGTGACTAGGCAAATTTCATTTACAGCAAAACTGAGTATTGTCTCCTGTATTAATCTGACCACTTGAAGGGCAAATTGTCCAGGTGGAAAAAAAAAAAGGAATACCAAGGTGATTCAGCAGTGCTTGCTGAAGGTGACGTGCCAGTGATACCGTGTGGTTAAAAACTACCTATATGAAATGTAACACTGCTCCATCTGATGTGATCCTATCTCCTTTGGATGGCAAAATATGACTGAACAGTGAAAGTGCAATAAAAACTAGTTTCTTCAAACTAGCTTTGAAATAATTGTGAACCTTTGTTTGCCATGTGGTTTTGGCCTTTCACACAACTGAGGACCTCCTGAGGCTGTAGTTCTCCAGCAACACAAGGTTTTCAGGAATCTTTAACTCAAGTTCTGTCTCAGGGTAGTGCACTGACCCTCACTGTACCAGAGCAACTGCCTTTGGGGTTATAGGTAGACCCTGATACATGAACTGATTTACCTACATTAACAATAGGTGGCCAGTAGCAGAGTTACTGATCAATCCTGTGATCCATTTCATAGTGTGCAAGCTGTCAGCACAACTGAGAATGACAAATGCTCCACTACAGGAGATCTCAGAAGTCAGGAAAACAAGGAGTAAGAAACTAGACCTAAAACATGCCCATCTACCAGAACACTTCACAACGTAGAGATGGGGGGCTTATAAAAGAACTTTTGGGGCTGGACTGTACATCATGGTATCAGCCTTTAAGTTCTCACTACCATATGTGCGGTCACCTGCTGTAATTCCTTTTTAGCACTGTACGCTTGACATCAAGAGCTCCTTCACCGTTACCACTTCTGCCATGTAAAACTTTAGGTTAGAACTTACTGTCCTTATAGACCAGAAACTCTCCTTCTATGCAACTGCAATCTACTATATCTAGTTAGCACACATACCTGCACTGCAAATGTCTACAGCTATGGATTTTTTTTTTTTAAGGCAACCTAAAAGGGTCATTTTTAATCCTTGCCGAGATCACAGCTACATCTCACTTCAGGTTAGTTATATAACAAATACGGGCTTTGATCTAAATATTTGTCAATGTCAGAAATATTTTAAAAACGTAATCAGGAGAGTTACCTTGCGTGTATCTTCTTTTTATCTGTTTTTGAAAGAAAAACAGTAGCTATATATATTTCTCATTTAAAAAACAGTCAAGATCTAAGTGCTATGATTTAGCTGTTAATAAATGTTTACCAGTATATAATGGAAAGTCTGGCAAATATTTAAATACTGCGACAGAAAAGGTGAGCATGTCAAATCCCTCCCCTGTCTGTGGTCCATCATGAATACCAGAGGCACACCTCCTAGTGAGCTGTGAGATGCTCCCAGGAATATGAAGATGCTCCCAGATGGGCAACAATCAACAGTCACCCCCGTAGCTTCACCAAGGACTAAAGCTGTGTTACCCTGGATTGGAAGCCACACTTAAACCATTCAAGAGGTGCAGACTTCTTGTCCACACATGGCCAAATACTACAGCTTTGGGTAATAGAAGCCTCTGCATAAAAACAGCAATTCTTTCTACTAATTTTGCTAAATTGATAAACAGTTACTACAATGCTAACAGCCAGTGACAAAGATGGACCAAGTGAATGAAAAGGAACCAGAAAAAGAGATACTGCAGGAATGATACAGCATCACTCTTCAAAACAGAAAAGATATGTTCTGGAATAATAGAAAACTAAGGCTGAGAAATGCATTTTCCCGGAGAGATATCTGTTTCTGATTTGGAACTATAGTACTGTATAAATTTTCCTACATTCACATGTACTTTGTAACTAGTATTAATGTTCTGTTTTTAGAGCAAAATTCACTTCCCACAAAGTGAACTGGTGAATATTTACACTTGGAGAAGACTCTGCAAGCTGATGCCTGTCTCTGTAGTACCAGCATTATCATATAAATTTAATGGAGCGGAGTAAAAAGACGAAACCATAAGTCTTACCACTTACTTGGAAAAAAAGGTAATAAAGTAATAACTTCAAGCCTGCATAGAGCAGCCTGAGATGTATTGTGTGTAAATTGCAGATCATGTAAAAAATCCACCTAAGGAGTGTGCAATTTGTAAATGCAAAACCTACCATCCATCTATCTGATTACAAAATCTAGATGATAAAGCTGTTTCATAAATGAGTCCTAGGTGGATCTTTCTGTAACTTGTGCCATTTTTTCTGTTCTTCAGTCAAAAAAAGGAAATTAAAGCGTCCTTTGAGGTATTTACTAAATTTGGCATTGAATTATTTTCTCTTATTTTAACTTTATAAATCTGTAAGATTAGCAAGCCTGTGTACCCATTAACAACAGCTTTTACTATTTGACTGAAGTGTGTGCCAGTATACTGAAGCCAGAAAAACTGTGCAGTCACTTATTCAAAAGCTTTCTATTTGAGAAAGTTCTTGAAGTGGGCCTCTTCTCTGGGAAGTATGGCTTGGCTCTGTAGCCTTGGATAAGAGACTCCTCAACTCCAGATGCTCCACTATGCTGCTGATCACAGAAAATCTGCCCACCTGAAATAAAAGGAGAAACACCACCAGCGTGTTATTAAATTCACGGTAGGTGGATCTGCCACCAACACGCTCAGCCTCTGGCAAGTTCAAAAGGACGTTTCTGGCGTTAAGGGTGCAGAGGTTTTCCTCTGCCCATTCTTCAGCTGGCATTTAAGAAGATAAGGAATTGCTTAATGAGACACTGGTCTTTGTTGTTTTATTCGTGGGGTCAGTGAAGAATTTTTAGCGATGCTGATCTCTCCTTGCTTGCATTCCCTGAGGTCTCCCATGTAACTGGATCCACAGAAAGGCATGCGGGAGCGCAGCAGAGGCGTTTCTTGCTATCATCTTCCCACTCTGTCCTACCTCCGTCCCCCCCAGCTTGGGCTCCTCTTTTTGCATGCCACGAAACCGTACTGCTTAGTAAAATCACGGCGTACGAGGTGCCTCTGAGAGGCCTCAGAGCAGACCCCTGACTCAGGCCATGCCGGCAATGCTTTGCGGAGGAGACAATGGGAGGCTGCCACTGCCAGGTGGGAGGGGATGTCCTCCTTGGAGCCTTGCACCGCGGGAGGACTTCTCTCCACAGCCACCTGGCTTCTGCTGAGGCTTTGAAGCCTCCTGGCCACAAGAGCCCTTGCACAGCAGCCGCCTCACGTCAGCATGCTTCGAGCTTCACGCAGCAAGCCTCAAGCTGAGGCTTTACTTTTTGTTCTTTATTATCCTGACGTCAATGTAAAATAAAGGTAATTTAGGCTCAGGTTATAAGCAATATAAAACCAGAAGGAGGAAGCTGGCAGCAGCAGCCTGACTTCAGGCTTCAGGTCTGTGAGAGCCTGCCAAAACATAATCTTAGCTAAAAGCATTAGCACATCTGAGACACCCTCTACCCCCCACCCCCAGC
>VZTU01027530.1:42194-62471 GCA_013400835.1 Zapornia atra | reverse complement strand
AAAAAAAAGAAAGAAAAGCAAGCAAGCAAGCAAGTAAGCAAGGCCTAAATCTCTCAAATGAGCTTACTGGATCATTTTGACTATTTTTACCTCAGATTCCCCACTTGGAAAAGGATGATAATACTTTTCCCCTTTTCATACAGATACTGTGAAGAAGTGTAACTAATTACTGTTCATGAACACAAATATGCTCACAAAGGAAGAAATTGCTCTCTGTACACTGTGTATTTGTTTTTGCTAACATCACGCGCACAGCTGAGCACTGAGAAAAGGATTGATTCAACGTGACCACATCAATCTAAAAGTTAGGCATTTAGTCTAAGTTCATGTCAACACAATGATCAGATGATTCATCCTATTCCAAGCAAACACTTAGGCAGAACAAATCAGCCTCTGTAGGTGCTGGACTGTCTATCATTGATGGCTGAGGAAGCAGAGATGACTAGGTCAGACCAGATACCTAAGTTTATAAGCTTGTGATGAGAGTGAAGGTCAATAACTGCTGTGAACAGGTTCCCGAGATTTGGGAACTGGACAAAGTGTTCTTAGCTAAAAGCTTTCAAATTAGAGTTTGACAGAATTGTAGGCAATTTAAAGAAAGGGTCTTGTATTTTGCTGGGTAATATAGCTGGAGGAATTGCTCTCTGGTGCACAAACTAATTAAAAAGGTGGAAATAAAAAAAAAACCCACAACATTCTGTCCGTCATGTAGAACTTCTGTAAACAAGATGAAACTGTTTCATCTGTTTGATTGTGATGTCAGGGTAGGTACCTTAGGCCTACAGAAACATTCCATTATATATTTTTTCACCATTAGAAATCATCAGTTTATATTATTTGCTGATACTAAAGCTTATATAAAAAAAAACCCCAGTGCATTAGCTACTGTGTATAGTTACGCAATGTATGTTACATATGGGCTGCATATCATGTCTGATGATGGAAGAAGTCTGTATCTAATACCGTTCCCTGGAGAAATTGTTCAAGAGCTGTTCATCCTCGTGGAAAGATTACTCTGATATCAGTGAGACTTATCTGCTGTGTAAGTGCCAGTTGAGTTGTAAAGCTCCTCTAGAGCATTTTATCAGGTGTTCTTACTCAGCAACAATGGTCTCTATGAGAAGAGAAAGAACCAAGAAAAAAGGTTTGGTTCTTCCAGTTAAAATCAGTGGATCTTGTAAATGTTGGTTTTTTGTAAAAGTATTTTAGTGTGATGCAAAGTATACCTATTGCTCCTCCTCTTTGCTGTCGCACAGGTAGTGAAACATACGGCATTTCTGTTTTAGTTTATTCTCTCCCTTAATGCTGAATTTTACTTCAGAGGGAAGAAAAAAGATATGCTAAACAGGATCTCCATCTAAAGAACTGGTTTTCTTGTGCTTTTGCCAACAATTTCATCTTGGAAATTCTTCAAATTCTATCCTCAGAGAGATTTATATATGGGCTATTCACATATGTTTCAGTGAGAGTTTTGCACTTTTATCTTACAGAAGAATTTGACCTCTGTGTTTTGCCTCTCTTAGGAATAGTTTAGGAGTATTAGCTCTACTATGCCCTGAAAATATTTCATGCCTATTGCTTCTTGACTGAGTAATTCAGGAACCACTTTGTAAAAGATTGAAAGTGGATTTTGTAATCCTTTGAAATCTTTCCTTTTTTGATGTCTGTTTTTTAATCAAATTGAAAACAAAATGTAGAAAAAGTCGAGACTGTTATAGTATAATACAGGGCTGTTAGCTAGCGGTATAGAGTGGAAATGGGAGTTAAAAGTTCTGTTACTGCCTCAATTACAGTTTTTTTCTACAGATTGGGAAATATCCACTAGGATCCAAAGTATTTCCAGTGTTGTAACTTTTTCTTTGCACTATAAAATTAGGTGTTAATTTTTTCCATCAACTTGTGTGTGATGGTTTTTAGATCTTTATTTAATTTATTTTGAGAGCCCTGAGTAAGAGGAGTTCTGTTCCCTTTGGTAGTACATTTTCTGTATTTTTATGTTTTTTTCTGTAAGTTGTTTTATTGGTGCAATGGGTTTGTTCGTAATTCTTTTACTGCCTGTGAAGGAAGGCATCACAATCAAGGTTTACGTAGGTGTTATTATAGTAACTGACATGTGTCCCTATTGCTCTTAGATGTCTAAGTAGTTATGGGGAGAGTGAAGTAAGAGATATTTCTCTAAAATTTTAGGGAAGAAAGAGTTGATGTGGGCATAATAATAAAGCAGGGGAAGGCAAGAGCAAAGAAAAAAAGGCGCTGAAATCACTTCTTGTTTTTTTTCTTTTCTTCTTTTTCTTTTTTCCCCAGAAGTGTACAAGCTCTTTTCCAGCTAGCAAAATAAACAATTAAAGGCATTTCTGTTTGATATATTATTCAAGTTAATGAGCAAAAGCACGTTTGTCGCTCTCATAATGGAGTTGAGAGAAGGAAATCTGTTTCAAACTTGTCATTGTTTGATGCAAGGCTGAGGATTAATATTCTTGTTTCAGATCAAGAGTATCCCATTTCAGTACAACAAGTTGCTATTTTGTGAACTTATGTTATGCAGAAATTAGAGTGTTCACAAACAGGATTACATAAAAATAATAAAAGATATGAAACAAACCCGATGTAGTCATTTCTGATCTAACTTTTGTGTATTAAATCCTAAGAAACAAAGGCCACTACAGAACACCTCATAAAAATGTACAGTAAGCCTATATAAAATTGGGAAAATTAATTAAAATGCCTATGCAAAATAAAACATATAAAGAAATAATTGTTGCAGCCACAGTATATATTTGCTTTAGTATTCTTTTGACCTCCCTGGTTTCTAATACTTCCATAAACTCCCAGATAGTGGAATTCACAGGTTTTGTACCAACAGATCCTTTAACTCTGTTTCCTTCGTGGACTTCTGTGCACCCTTCTTATCAGCATCTAACCTCATATAAGCACAAACTATACTTTCTAACATGGTTGTCCCACTAGTCAAAGACTATTTAACCGTGGTTGCATCAGCCAGCTGCGGTTTGCAGCTTCTGCTTTGGGAACAACCATTCTAAAGCACATATGTGCTTTATGTGTAGAAAATAAGAAAAAAACCCTTCTGTTCCTTCAATTAGTTATGCAAATAGCAACTGAATATTCAAAGTTTCATTCAGATTTAATCTTTTCCACTTCATCATTTATCCATTAGGGTGGGTGGAAACGAGTCAATGCTTTTTTGGTGGCTAAAGTTCAAATCCCATTGAGCTATTTAAATTACAGGATTTGTTTGGTTTTTGATGTTGTGTTTGGGTTTTTTATAAGATATGGTAGACATCTATGAATAACATCTAACTTCTAAATTATACTTCTGGCATCTCCTGGTGTTCCTGGACTGTTGACTTCTGGTTTGAGATTTAATTTGTTAACTTGCACAATATTTGAAAGGGTAATCTATGGTTAATTGCATATCTTGTCAGAAAAAGTGTACTGTGTGCCTGAGAAGCTTTGAACTGACTTTTTGAAGCTCTGCTTTTTTCTGTGCCATTGTGCTTTCCAATGCTATTTTTGTCATATAACTGGTTCCAATAGAAGTCTTTCCATTGTACAGAAATATCCTCCCCCGGCAACAAGCATTGGGGCTGCATTGGTCAACAGAGTTGAAAAGCAAGTAATATTAATAACTCTAATTACCATCCTTGTAGGCTAAATGAAATGGAAGGATTCCTAATTCCTCTTTGGAATTTATCATAATTTATCTGCCAGCTGACCTGCAGCATCTAGCCAGATCACTATTATAAATGAATGTCTCTTATCAGTGTTTGTTTTGTGGGGGATGAAGGAATTTTTTACCATTAGTGTTTATTGATAATGGTGATTAGGCTACACGTCCAACTTCTGTGGAGAAGCTTATAGACAGGAATTTTACAGGAAATGCACTTGTGTGCTCCAGAAGTTACGACAAAGCACCTGAAATGTCCCTGCTCCTGTGACATGTGAATCACCAGAGCTGTCGCCTTTCCAGCTTCTGTCCAGCTCAGACAGACACCCAGACTGGTGGGTGGCTTGATGGGAACTTTTAACTTTGAGAGTCTTAGGGCTCATAAAACAGGAGAAACTGTCCACTGTGCCCACTGGCCTTTGTATTTTTCCTCCCTATCCTTTTCTTTATGTGCAATAAATTACTACGTAAATTAAATTTGCATTTAATATATTCTTACTTAAGGGTTCTTGTTGTGAGCTTTGTTGGGTTTAGTTTTTTTGATTTTGTTGGGGTTTTTTTTGTACCATACCTACAGTTTATTGTATGCAGTAATTTAAATTTATTTGAACTGTCTGCAAACCCCTAATTTTTACGTAAGTGCAAGAACAGTGAGTTGGTCTCATTGATCCCTTAATTAGGTGTAACTACTGTTACTGAGACCAGGACACTATCAAGCAAAACTTCTTGTTATAATCTCTCAAATACGGGTGCAAGGTAAAAGGGTATAAACCAAAATGTGTAAAAGATTCCAGAATAAAAAGCCCAGGGAAAATAATCACTGTCATGTAAAAGCAGAGCTGGGCATAATCTATAATACTAATTCTTTTTATGTGTAGGTTACTGTATGTGAAATGCTACAGTAATTGCCTCCTTAAAGTATTATCTTGATTTCTCATGTAAAAACCGAGTTGTACACAGTAGCATGAATAGACAGAAATGGTCTTTTTTTCAGCATGTCTGTGGAAATGATCATGCCAATTATCTTTTGCTCTTAAGCTGAATTTAGTTGTTATTCAGCATGCTTTTGCAGCATGTCTGGTGGTGTCACAGAGGATTTCCATCCGGAGACAGCGTGCATCTTTTTCTAGGGCTTATGTCAAAACCCAAGTTACTGAGCAGAAATTCTTCCAGTACATGGTACTAGAGAACTCCTCCTCCATTTGATTAGGAACTAGGTGAGCTTCTGAGGGTTTCTTTAGGAATTACAGTTCTCTGCTTTCTTTGGAGTGTTGCATCCCTCAGAGCTAATGTCCTCTGAAGAAGGGTGGCCCAGGACCACAGGTTGGAGGAACAGCTGTCTCATAAGCAGGAACCAGTAGTCCAACTGACAATTAAGAAAATGCTCATATTTGCTTCTAGCAACCTATGTAAGTTATACTGCCATCACTAGAGAGGGTGACATAAATCCCGCCATAGGAACTTGCCTCTCCTGAGAACTAATATCCCACTGAAAGTATCCGGGACTGTAAGTCTGTTTGTGTTGATAAATCCAAGTGGGTGCACAAGGGCTCAGATCTTGATATCCTTAAACTGGTTCACACAGGTGAAATTTACCGGTGGTAGTGAGGATTAAGGGCTATAAATCTGGCTCCAAAAAACTGCCTAGGTGGGTCTCCAAAGGTGACTGAAATCAAGGGGAAGTGTTTGTATCAGGCTTATGGTTTGAAAAAGGAAAGGTGACTTGCTGGTCATTTGCTTCTTCCTTCAGGCAGTTTTATTTAATATATTGCTGAGAAAAAGCATTGCTGGGGTCAAAATTAGAAAGATCACTTTTGAGAGAGATTCTATCCCAACTTATTTTGGGATTTGGGATGTGTCTTTCCTTCCTTTCCTTCCTCTCCTTCATTTCCTTTCCTTCCTTTTCCAAGGTAACGGTCAAGTGATAATTCAGCTGACTTTGGAAGGCTTTTCATCCCATGTCTAGGACCAGGCATGGGAAAGTCCGGGTGGGTACACATTCCAGGAGACACATTTGTGTGAACACAGCACAGCTGGAAAGATAAGGCCTCTTGCAGCACGTCTAATGTCCAGCTGCCCAGGGGCAGGCAGGGATCATCTTCACAGCCTCTCTTGCAGCTGCCATGATTTCAGCCGCTGTATCTGTGTCATCCTGTATCTAATTATTGCACTGGAGGGCTGCAACATTCCCTATACAAGGAATCTTTGAGTCCTAGCCCACAACTCATAAGGGAATCGCTTCCCACAGCTTCTCTCTGCCTCAGAGGATTTATATGCTCTGAAGAGATCACTTTAGTTTTTTTTAAGATTAGGAAAAGTATTTTTTTGAAATGTAATAGCGTTTCAGAATTTAAATAAGGATGCTATTAAGAAAACAGAAATGAAATTTTGCCTTGTCTGCTCCCTGCCATCCTGCAGCCTGGTAAGAAAAATATTCAGCTGCTGTTCTAATTGCTTTGTGGGGGCAAATAATTTATATATGAGGAATTGTTTAAAATGAAAGCGTCATTCTCCACCTTACTGTTTCCTATCTAGGCTCTAGATCACAGTTGTGATTGCATTCCCTAGGGAAGCACTGAGTATGTCTTTAAACTGTCGTGGATTTTAATTAAAAATAGCTAAATATGTGCAACTTAAAGAATTATTGTTTCTAAATGAGAAAAGGTGATTGTTCTTCTTTCTACTGCCTCCCGATGAGATATTTGGTTGTGAACTTGATATAATCATCATCTGCCTGCAGGTGACAACTAGGAAGATGTCCTGCAGGCATGTACTGAAAGCATCCATGCAGGATCCTCGTCTATGTTCTTCCGATGTCAACTGGAAGTTCTGCTGTTGATTCTAGAGTCTCAGGATTATTCCTTCCCAGAAAAGAAAAAGTTTATTTATACACGCTCTTCTAATCAGTGAAATAGTTTCAGAATAAGTAATAACATGGATAAATTAAGAAATCAAATACATACTTTTTATTCTCAATGTGTCATACACATTAGACTTTGAAATAACTATTTCTTTTTTTGTGAGCTTTTCCTCCTCAGTGATGCAACATGCATCTTAAAGTCCCATAAATAATGTTGTGTGACCCAGCACATATTGAATCTCTTCTAAATTTTAAAGCTTTCTATTGTTCAAGGTGGCACTGAGCTCCCACTGCGACAGCACTCTCCAGGAGATGCAGGCGAGTTCAGGGAACACAGAATTATATATTCTTATCACTACACCTGAGGTCATATCTGATAGTGCTAGAGGTTCTTAGGCCATTATCAGCCACTGATTCTTTTCCAGCTGTAAGAATAATTTGGATTCAGGGAGGAAACGTAACATGATCTCCTTTCACTCATGCACCAAGTTTAATAGGATTTGTCTTCTCTGTACCGTATACTGGCCCATTGATACACCGGTGTTACTGTAACAAGTGTAGTATTTTAAAATTTCCTTTTCTGTTAGACTACAAACTCTGTTGTGACTTATGGTTGTGATTTTAAGCTGGTTTCAGACAGCTGGAAAACTTACATTGACTTCATTGGCTTTAGATTAGACTTCTAGGCACAAGTTTATGTCATTTATAACATGGCCTCTTTGTGAGGCCCCATCTGGAGTACTGTGTCCAGATCTGTCCAGATCTGGGGCCCCCAATACAAGAGAGATGTGGAACTGTTGGAGAGGGTTCAGAGGAGGGCCACGAAGATGATTAGAGGGCTGGAGCACCTGCCCTACAAAGAGAGGCTGAGGGAGCTGGGCTTGTTCAGCCTGGAGAAGAGAAGGCTGTGGGGGGACCTCATTGCAGCCTTCCAGTACCTGAAGGGACCTTATAAGCAGGAGGAGATTCAACTTTTTGAAAGAGCAGATAATGGCAGGACTAGGGGGAATGGATTAAAACTAAAGGAAAGAAGGTTTAGATTAGATATTGGGGGGAAGTTTTTTACAGAGAGTGGCGAGGTGCTGGAACAGGCTGCCCAGAGAAGTAGTGGATGCCCCGTCCCTGGAAGTGTTCAAGGCCAGGTTGGATGGGACCCTGGGCAACCTTGTGTAGATCCAGGCCTGGAGGCTGGTGCCCCTGGTGACCCTTCCAACCCAGACCATTCTATGATTCTATGATTTAAAGGATCGCACTGCTGAATCAGTGACTGCAAAAGGTGTTTGCTCTTGTAGCTCAGATGTCTTCTAAGCCCTGAAGATAAACCCAGTATTGGGTGCTCTTAAAAGCATGTATCATGTGCATGGTACCTTTTGCTGGCTTTGAACATAAATAGAGTTCTATATTATATCAGTGTAATTAGGGGCCTTGTAGACTTCTTGGTTATATTTTTCCTGTTTTCTTATGTTTGGGTAACACATAGAAGTAGGAAAACAATATATTATCAATGCATGAAGTATCGCTGTGACCTGCAGACTTACGTTTTAACTCTTTCATTTTACCAACAGTAGTAATACTTATAGCAACTGCACCATCTTATGCTATGATAACTGTTACAAAACCAACTCCATAAGATTATTAGTAGTACTTTACTATGTATTAGCAACTGTTGTAAGCTGCTTAGATAACTTCAGGCTATCTGGAAGTCAAGTTAAATCGTGGGTGTGAGAAGGAATAGAAATTAAAAAAACCAAACAAAACAAAAGAATTATCTGGGTAGCATTTTTCTGATTGTGAACATGGATTTGTGCAGATGCTCTTATCTTCAGGTGAACAAAATCCTTCTTAAAGCAGTCTATCTAATTAACCTAATTCTCTTGTTTCCTAATAGCATTCTGAAGTATCCTTTACTTCTAATGTTAGATGTTCTCTCTTCTTGCACTCATCTTCTGTATGTTATCCACATAATAGCTAACAATACAGCTTTCACCTCACTATATAACCTGCATTTTTCCATGTCATATCTCTGTTGCACTGTTCTTTATGCATTGTATAATCTCTTTTTTTTATTCCTATGGAGCCATGTCTTTTAGAAAGACTCTAAGAATCTATGTATCTTAACCAGAAGGTCAGTGCATAACAGAAAAATGAATGAGCAAAACTGTCGTCTCCATTACTTTCTTTACTTTAAAAATTTGTGACTTATTTTGATGGAGGAATTGTAATTGTGAGACATTTGGAAGTCACTTTAGCTACATTTTGCAGATAGGAACATCAGATATGATTTATTGTTGGGATGCTTCCATTGTTAGATCCCCAAGTGAACACAGGAATGAGCTGAAAACTAAGTCTACTCCTCCCCACAAAAGTCAGCAACATTTTTGAAAACGGTGGGGTACGAAATTTCACTAACCTTCAGAAAAGATTCTTGTAAGAGTCAGCAATACAGATTTTTTTAGAGAGTAAACAGCATACCTTGACCACAAAGCTTCCTTCATACGAAGAGAGTCAGAACACAGTCTGAATCATCATCATCAGCCTGTAAAGACAGATCCAGGTACTGGACAAATGCTAAAATATGTCACTCTGTCCCTTGAAAAGTTGCTAGCCATGACTTGTTCTGTCTATTGCAGCACAGGGAATAATAATAATAATAATAATAATAATAATAATAATAATAATTCTCCTGTCAGTAACCATTACGGATTTTTACTACAATAGCAAAGTAATACTGTGTCTCTATAACATGATTTATAACCCATGATGTAAATACTTTATTGTATAAAAATGTAATATCCTATCCTCTTCATGCAACAAAATAAGAGTCTTCTAGTTTTTCTTGTGGTTGATGCTTAACCCCCTAGTTCTGAGCTACAAGTGACAAGAGTGACAAGTAGAAATTGTCACCTGAAACATAACACAAAACACAAGGAAAACTCTCAATCTGAAGGATTTATTTTTTACTAAAATATTACATATTATTATTTGAAACATGGCATATTAAGCAAATTTGTGGATGACACCAAACTATGAGGAGCTGTTGACTCCCTTGATGGTGAAGAATCCTTACAGGGAGACCTGGGCAAATTAGAGAACTGGGCAATCACCAACAGCATGAAGTTTAACTAGGGCAAGTGCCGGATTCTGCACCTGGGAAGGGACAACCCTGGCTGCACACACAGACTGGGGGATCAGAGGCTGGAGACCAGCCATGCTGAGAGGAATTTGGGGTCTTGGTCGACAGCAAGTTACACATGAGCCAGCAGTGTGCCCAGGCAGCCAGGAAGGCCAACTGTATGCTGGGGAGCATCAAGCACGACATTGCCAACTGTTCCAGTGAGGTGACTGTCCTGCTCTACACTGCACTGGTGCGGCCTCACCTTGAGTCCTGTGTGCAGTTTTGGGTGCCACAGTACAGGAAAGACACAAAACTATTGGAGAGTGTCCAGAGGAGGGCAACGAGGATGGTGAAGGGTCCGGAGGGGAAGTCTTATGAGGAGAGGCTGAATCCCTTGGTTTGTTCAGCCTCGAGAAGAGGCTGAGGGAAGACCTTATCGTGGTCTATGGCTTCCTGATGAGGGGGAGCAAAGGGGCAGGTGCTGATCTCCTCTCTTTGATGACCAGTGATAGAACCTAGGCAAACGGCATGAAGCTGTGACAGGGGAATTTTAGGCTGGATAGTAGGAAAAGGTTCTCTCCCAAGAGGGTGGCCGGGCACTGTAACAGGCTCCCCAGGGAAGGGGTCACAGCACGAAGCTTGACTGAGTTCAAGAAGTGTCTGGACGATGCACTCAGTCCCATGCTCTGACTTGGCTGTCCCTGTGTGGAGCCAGGAGTTGGACTTGATGGTCCTTATGGGTCCCTTCCAGCTCAAGATATTCTATGGTTCTATATTTACACAAAACCTTTACATGACCTGTAGAATCGCATGCCACTTCTGTACACTGAGGAGAATAACACCGCTGAACTTGAGATCCCATTCGACAGACCTTAATGCATTTGTGAAGGGGGTATTGTATATGATCACAGAATTAAAAACTGCCCTGAAGCATGTTCAGAGAGCCAAGTAGGGTGAAGTTTCTTTTACATCACTTTAAATCTGCTGCTTCCTAGTGTAAGTGTTTGACTTTGTAAATCAAAATGTTTAATATGCTTTTTTGCACATAATATATATAGTTCATGCTCTATTGTAGTTGATGCATTACACACATTGTTATTGTGGCTGTTGTTTATGTATTAAATAATATAAATGCAACAACTACAAAAAATCTTGAGAAACACACTGAGAGAGAAATACATATTAACAATCAAGCAGGGCAAATAGAAATGCTTCTTCCAAACATCTCTGAAAGCTTTGCATAAAATTCCTCTGTGCTTATGTTCCAATCTCTCCACACAGCCTTTTTATGAAAATTCATGCGAGTTAAGTTTTGTTCTTTCAAGTGTTCATGGAAAGTGAATTTCAGGCTCACAGCCAAGATACATTTAATCACGAAACAAAATTAGTTTAATCGTGAAGCTAAATTTGTTTGGGGAAGAATTAGAAGTATGCAACTTAATGTAATCAGGGAACAGAAACAATAGTCTGCTTTAGGTGGCCAAGGTAACAATTCAGACTTCAGACTGATGATAATGGCCTGTCATATGTGGCTATAGGCATGGTAGGCAACTTGTGAGAAAGCTAAAATGCACAAGCAGATTCCATACGTGGGTAATTCCAAAGATTTTGGAACTGAATACAACTGCCTGAGCCCCCCTACAGGTATTTTAACTTCCTGTAAGTTTTGGGGCAACAGATGTGGTATTGTGGAGCTTGTTTATTTGTTTCTACTGGTCTTTAGGCTTTAGGCAGTTGTGAGTTGTGGATAGGCTTGCCCTAAGCTTTACTTACTTGTTGATTGGGTCAAAGGTACATGGTATTTTAGGTCGGTTTAGGAGGGTTTGTACTTTGCAAGACCATAGTGCCTGCAATGTTGATACTATTAATGTGCTGTTTGAGATGTGTAGTTCTGGCTGTATTTTCAAATGGTGGACAAGTCAAACTGAGTACACCTGCCTAGAAACAACACATTCTAAGAGAATATCTTGTAAAATATAGGTCTGGAACTGATTTCTACTCCTACCTCTGTCTATGAACACTTCTCAGTTATGTAGCACTCACTAGTAATGGTAAACAATTCCATAGGATCAAACTTCTAAATTCTGGAGAAGTACTTAAAGGCTCAATTTTTTAGAAATAATTAAAATAATTCATTAAAAAACTCCACCTTTTCTGAATGTGAATAATAGTGACTTAAGATAAGTACAAATCTATTTTGGCTACAGATCTAATAAAAATGGTAGCAAGACTGCTTTTTGAATTATTTTTGCATTAGGAGTAATATAATTTTTTCCTCTTCTATTGTAAAGAATTTTTTTAATTGAAGTTTGTCAAGAAATCACTATTGTATAGAGATGAGTTACTACAAAATTTAATTCTTAATATGAAAAACCCCAACAACCTATAAAGCCACAAGTGGATGAAAATGTATGATAATAGAATAAAATAAAAATTTTTTACTGTTTTAATATGTCTTAACACAAATAATGAGTCTATCCTTACAGAAGGGAACTCTCTTGATGTAAATATAGGATAATTTCACTTCAGCTACCTGGTATCAGTGACAAAAATACCTCTGAATAGGCTGGTTGTCTCTGTTGACTTTAGAAGCCAAGATGATCACTGTAGACCAGTTGATCTCTCTCACCTGTGTTACAAGGATTAAAAAATTAATGTTAATGGTCTTGTTGGTAAATGGTACTGCAGATACATAAAAATAAAGATTGTAAATCATACAGATGAGGTAACATACAAAGGAGTGACTATGATAAGCCAGTGCTGGCAGGCATCATTTGAGATTCCTTCTAATTGGAGTTAGAAGCTGGATAAAGAATAGCAGGAATAAGGAACTTAATTGAAATGAGGAAGTATGGAAAAGGAAAGTGGAGAATTCATCAATAATGATAATCAGATTTATTAGGCACCAGTACTACAGAGTTAGATATAGAAGTAGTTTTAGAGGAGGATATGAAAATAATTTAATAACCTGCCTGCTTCTTTTGTTATCTAAGTGAGAAAGTTATGCAGGAGAAAGCTCTAAAATATTTAAGGAGGAGGCTGATTGGTCTGTGAAGGCTTCAGTTCCTGGCAGAGTAAGACGATAACTTTTTATAAGTTATAAAAACTGGGGAGGATGGAAGTAATTTGACAAACCTTAAGCTCATGTAAGGCTTTATATGTTAAGCAGGTGAAGGAGAATCTGAGGAGGGACAAAAAAAGGTGACATTTATGTAGTTAATAATGAGCAAGAAAATCTGAATAGCAGCATATTGAATATTTTAGAGCTGAGGAACATGTTTGCAGTCATTAAGATCAGAAAAGAGAGAACTGAAAAAGGTAAGATGTGAAACGGTAAAAGATTTTGCTGTGAATAGTAGTAGAAAGATCAACAGTTTAAAACTGTGCAGGAGGTGAAATTTCAATCCAGTTTGAATATGCTGTTTTAAAGAAAGTGTTGAGCAAAAAGTAATTCCCACAAGGTAATGGCTTGTCTGACCTTGGGCAATGAACCAAATCGGTGTTTTCGAGAGGATATTCAGAAAAAGAAGAAGAAAAAAAACCCCACAACCCAAGTAGGGGAATAAAAGACATGTATCAAGAGAAAAGACAGACAAGTAAGTTAGGAAAAGTGATGGTAGGGTATGAGCACAAACCAGTCAATGTGATGCTATCAGCTGTGGTTGGCATGGAGAACTTCTTTTTCAAACAGTCCCTGGATAGAGTGAAGAGGTCTAAGATATCTTTCTCAAGGATTTCTATTCCCTTCTTCCCCTATCTACTTGGAGTGCAAATATTGGTCAAGCAGGAAAATTTGTCAGGCTAATGAGATGGTTTGATATCTCACAGCGCTTCAGCTTCAGCTGAAGTGCTTCAGTGCTTCAGCTGTAGCATTTTGAAAAAATTTATGTCTGATTTTAGGTGGGATGGAAGAGGATTTCTTTGTGGAGGTCAAGAAGTTAAATTTTTGACAGGGACAGTGATGAAATAATTTAACGCCTCAGCTGTGTGGGTGCAGATGGTCATCCACATGGGGGATATTTTTCCAGCAGGTTATCAAGTCAATGAAGCTGGCTGCCTGCAGTTTGGCAGTTATCCATTAATATGTAAAACAAAATTTTGGACTATGCAAAAATTGGGTGTTGAAGTCCATTTTATGTTGTGCCAGGTTTGCTTCAGTACCTCATGGTCTTGGATGATAGGGGGATTAAGAAATGGAATTTTATCATTGGCAAACAATAGATTGGCAACTATATTTTTGGGGAGATTTAATTGTTTCCACTAAGATGGGATGGGAATTGTTCGGTTGGTTTTTGGGTTGCTTTGTTTTGGTTTGGTTTTTTTGTTGTTGTTAGACAAGCACACAAAGATGAATTAAGAATTACTTGCATAATAGCTCCTAGTGTTAATTTTGTTTGTTACTTTTAATCTCAATATAGAAATTTGTGGACCTGAAGTTAATTCTATTTCTATTCTTGGGCTGTAGTTTTTTACACTGCACTGTTGTTTAAAAAAAGTAGTAATACCTAAGACCCACCACCTCCAATTGATGCAGTTCAGTCAACTGCTAGTGTTAATGCAACAGAGAAACAAAGTAGTCAGAGCTACCCAGGCAACAGAAGAGAAAATAGTTGAGGTAATAAGGAAAGTTATTTTGGCAGTAAGAGTCTGGTGGCTCAACAGAGAAACTCAGCTGCCTAACTAATGGGTGGGGACAAAACAGAGTTAGTCAGGGTCAGGCTTTTCATGTGACTTGAAAAGACTTCAGTCCAAATAACTCTTGCCTTCTCTGCGATTGCTGTTCCCTGGATGAGCGTGAACCACAAGCTGCTACCAAATAGGGGTTTAGATAACACAAAATTAATGCTGAGGGCAGAACTCTTGTTATCTCTATATATCCTAAACACTATGTTAGTGTGGTGGGTTGACCTTGGCTGAATGCCAGGTGCCCACCAAGCTGCTCTATCACTCTCATCTTCAGCAGGACAGGGAAGGAAGAAAAATAAAATGGAAAACCCCTTGTGTTTCAAGATAAAGGCAGTTTAACAAAGCAAAAGCAAAAGTTCATATGCAGAAGCAATGGAAAACCAAAAGATTTATTTTCTACTTCCTATCAGCAGCTGATGTTCAGCCACTTCACAGGAAGCAGAGCTTCAGTACATTGCAGGTACTCCAGAAGACAAGCATCATAAATAATAAATGTCCCCCCTTCCTCCTTCTTTCTCTTAGTTTTCATTGCTGAGCAGACAGCATACAGTATGGACTATCCAGAATATCCTTTTGGTCAGTTTGGGTCAGCTGTCCTGGCTGTGCCCCCTCCCAAGATCTTGCCCAACCCCAGCCTGCTGCTGAGGGTTGGGAAATGTTGGAAAGAGACAGCCTCAGTGCTGTGCCAGCGCTGCTCAGCAGTAGCCAACCCCCTGGTGTGTTATCCACACCTTGCTGGCTGCCAGCACACAGCTCAGCACTGTGAGGGCTGCAGTGGGGAACAGTAACTCCATCTCAGCCAGACCCAAGAGTCAGCTCCTGTCTTGTGTTCAGCAAATACATCTAGATGGCTCCTCTGTACGCTGTTAAGTATTGATCTTCTACAAAAAGTAGCTCTCTTTTTCTTCATTTCATCTAACTCTCCTTTTTCCTGACCCCTGTTTTACATAGAGGACTTATAAATACTGAATCTGGGATTTCTGAATGGCACACAAAAAGCCAAGGGCCTTAAAGTTGCATACTGAAACATGCAGATTGTGTGCCTGCAGTTCTGTTATTGACAGTATCTGTTTGGTTGCTGACCTCAAAGGTGAACCTGTTCTTTACACCAGTGTAGGAATCAAGAAAGATTAAAGTGGGATCAACAGAGGATCCGCACCAAAAGGTCTAATACCTTGCAGCTGTGAGGACTTCCAGGTGTTTGGAAGGAAAGTATCAGTCATAGAAAGGAGAGGAAACATACCAAAGAGAATGTGATCTTTTATAGTATGTGTTAACAGATTCTGGATGAAATTAGTTGAATTTTACAGTTTGGACTACACATAGATTTTTGGTGCTAAAGCTTTTCAAGGATGGTTAGAGTCTAGTGTAAATTATTCTGGAAAAGCTTAAACTAAATTTGTCTGATGATTCATCAGGAAATATCTTTTATCCCTTGTCAAACATTAAGAATTCTTGAGCATAAATAAAACTAAAAAAGCACTAAATTTTACATCAGCTAAAACCTACAGCATTTCCAAGTTTTGTGAGATCAGCATCTGAATAAAGAACAGCTGGCAGAACCAGAACCTGGAAAAAATTAAAATGATCTTCATAAGAATAGGAAATGGCTCAATAAAATCTTCTCCATTGAGAAAATGATACAAAGAACTTCCATATCACAGAACAACAGAATGTTAGGGGTTGGGAGGGACCTTGAAAGATCATCTAGTCCAACCTCTTGCAAATCTTTTAATTAATGAGACATAAAAAAAAAGGCAAAGAAAAGGAATGGAGAGTGAAGAGTAAGAAAAAAAAAAGTGAATGTATTAAAACTAAAGGAAGGAAGGTTTAGATTAGATATTAGGGGGAAGTTTTTTACAGAAAGAGTGGTGAGGTGCTGGAACAGGCTGACCAGAGAGATGGTGGATGCCCTGTCCCTGGAAGTGCTCAAGGCCAGGTTGGATGGGGCCCTGGGTAATCTTGTGTAGATACAGGCCTGGAGGGTGGTGCCCCTGCCTGTGACAGAGGGGTTGGAGCTCTGTGATCCTTGGGCTCCCTTCACACCCATGCCATTCTATGATTCTATGATGCTATGATAAATGGAAGAAAATGAGGCTGTAAAATGAATGTAATGAAACCAGAACTGGGTAGGATGTGGACAGTTGTGAAGGTACCTTATAAAGGGACTAAAGAAAATAACCATGAATGTGTTGTTAGAGAAAAAGAGCAGGACTGTGTATTTTTTTTGCTATGTGCTGCTCTGGTGAAGACAAAAAAAAAAAAAAGGTGAGACAGGAAAATATAAAAATATATTCTCATCTCTGGTTTCCAGCTGCTGGTGAAAGCCAGTGCTGTATAGCAGAGTGAATGTTGAAATCAACTAAACCTGAAACCCAGCATCAACTCTACAAAGTCCTGGAAACTCACCAGGAAGGAAGTTCTGCAGGAGATTTGGGACCTGGTTGTTTTAGTCCACAAAACGAAAAGCACAGTATATTATTTGCGGCACACCGATGGTATGGATTTCATTTCAGTTAAAGGTATCAATCTATTTGTGCCACCATACTTCTTGTGCATTCATTGAGACAGTAGCTAGAACTTTTAACTTTGTGGTGGTGTTTCCACCTCTTCAATGGAAGTCTTGTGGAAACTACTTGACTATGGTCTGACTTCTGTCCTCTTTTGAAGTATGTGGGTTTAGCTAAACAAAAGAGAATAAAATTAAGCAATTAACATGTCAATGTGATATTACTACAATGCCTACAACTGCTTGATTTTGTACCCCATTGTGTACCCAAGCCCTCTGTTTTCTCTCCTCCTAGAATTTGGATTTCTGCATTTGTTAAGTAACACTGTTTTACCCCACACTGCCTGTAGCCTCCGATGCTTTATTACCTTCAGGTCACTGTGCAATGCACTTACAAACCTCCCATTTCTGTGTCATTGGTAAATTTGATCACACTTGAAAGTATAGCAAACAAACACCTGACAAAAGAAGAGACTCATTAACTGCCTTCATTTCCTATGCAGCAACCCAAGCAAGCACAGGCATACACGAGAGTTCTGGCAGGAATACAAAGGAACTGTGCTTGAAGACTGACAATTAAAACTTTCTTAGGAAGCAGGACCGCCTCCTTGTTTCAGCTGTGCACTGGGAGAGTGAAAACAACTCCCTGGACCACCTGCGGTTATCCACACAGATAGTCTGGGGAGCACGGTTTGAAAACACCTGCCAAGTGTCGGTCTCTGAGCAGGAGTCTCACACACTTGGCAGGCTTCTTGTTTGTTGCTGCACTCAGCATCCAGCTGAACTTTGCTGAAATTATTTACCTTGGCCCTTTGGAGAGGACAGAACATAGGGATAGGAGATGAAGATGCTACTTTACTAAGAGCTTCCTCTGGTGTCCTTACATCAGATCTATGATTAAGGCTCACCAGACTTCACACTTTATTGTTGGATTGCACAAGGAAGATTTTAATCTTGTCTCCAAGGAAGAGAGACAAACAATTGGTTTTCCCTGGTCCGAAGTGTGGATTCCTACCTCTGGAGACCAAAAAATGACTGGTAGCCTTCAGGACAGAGGTTTTTCTGTCACATGACTGTAGTTGTCCCCAGCTGGTATGACGGTCCCAATGTGAATTGCAGGTTATGCTTGGTGTTTCTTCTGCTTGTGCAGGCCATAGGATAAATGGGAGGTTTGTTTCCTCAAGCCCAGACCCAGCAGAGGTTCCTATGACAACAACCAACAGGCTAGTCCATCTCCAGGTCACCAATTCATTCCTCACTCACATCCCTCAAGAGTTGCACTGTTGTTTTCATGGTGTGCCATGTTTACAAGGATAGTAAGGATTTGGGCTATACAGAGAAGATTTAACCATTTTTTTCCCCCTTTAATTTTCCCATCCAAAAATACAGATGCTTTCCTGCCACAGTGCTGGCACCATGCATATTCCTAATTTATTACCATGATTTCAGAAAAGACTGGGAGAACCACTGATGCAATGCCAAGACTGTTGCAGGACAACAGGAATAAAGGACATTTGTGTCAAGTATGACAGCTCTGAAGATTCAGGGTTAAAATTGCTAATGCTGATTCATGAGAGGAAGGGTTATTACAGCTACACAAAGAAATTGTAATTGATTGTTCTTTCCACTTAGGTGTTTTTGTTGGAATTTTGGGGGGGTTTTGTGTGTGTGTGTGTGTAGCGTGATGATTGTCAAGTACTCAAAAGTTAGAATCTCCAATGTTGTGGTTATCTAACATTAATCTTCTTGATAGGTGTATTGTGATACTGTCAAGTAATTGCATACTTTTACTTACTCCAAAAAAATGTTTCTTACTGCACTTTGGGGATGATGTTTTCTAAGTGAATGAGAATTATGCACTGAATAGGATTGCTTTGAGGATTTGGATTTTATTTCTCTTAGAGGATGCAAGGTGACCATAGGAAGGACATGGGGTCGGCATGACAAGAAGGACAGGTGAATGTCAGAATCCAGTGCTCAGGTCTACTACTTCCCCTTCTACAATTTGTCACATCTCTTTCATGTGACATTGCACAATAACTTAGTCTGATCATCTTGGAAGTTGGTGGTTGTGCATTTTTTGCAATCAAGTTACAGTCAGACTGTGAGGAGATCAAAGTAGAGCTAAGGCTTTTAGGAGAGAGATCTGGAGCAGATACAGTGATGTCCAGATGATGATTCAAAAAATCAGGAAGATTCAGAAAGTTTTTAAGACTAAGAAAGTTTTTGGTTTAAATTTCCCTTTTTTTCTTTTCTAGTATCTGTGACTCGCTATATAAAGCCTGTGTTATTGTTACTACTTACCAATTAACCCACAGCAATTGTTTTTAAAACAGAAAAGCAAAATAAAAAAAGAGGGGGGCTCCTGTGGGAATAATTGTTTTGTTTAAAGATCATTTATGTTATGATTTTTGGTTTCAGTAATTTTTTTTTGTATACTTAGTTACAAAGATGCATAGACAAATGTGATTAAGGAATAATATTTCATGTAGAGCTTCTATAAACAAAAATATTATTTGTAGAAGTATTTACAAATAGATACTTTTTTTTAAAAACCCGAATGTTGGAACATTTGCCTTCTTTTTCTCACATCTGAAACCTATGACTGTAGAGATAAGTATATGTATATCTATATCTATCTTTCAGGTTGGACTGTGAGTAAATTTTGAAGGAAATGAGGATTATTAGGAGAGGTGCATGCTGTGAAATGCTGTCAGTGTGTTTCCTTTAAGACTGTTTGCCTTCAAGATGAAACTAAACTGGAAGGAGTGCCCTTCTGTGTTCCTGCAGCTGATAGCTGTTGGATCCTTTGGACCAGACTAAAGCTGAGGCAAAATAAGCTAAATCTCCCTAAAATGAATGCAACATGAAGGTCAGGTTGTCAGGAGAAACTCTTTCACTCTACAGTCTGCTGTTACTGTGCCGCTCTGATTGTTGATGTAGACATGGTCACTATCTACATGGATAGATACTGCTGGGGTTTGGGAGGTCTTGTTTCCAATCATTTTACTGTGGTGAGTATTTTTGTCTTTTATTTTCTGACAAAACTAACCTCTTTTGACAGAGAATGTTTTTTCCAGTGAGGTTTTCCTAAGATGTCTCTACAGGCATTTTAAGGTCTTAAGCTCTTGCTTGCATTTTAATGTGCCCTGAATTCAGATGTATTAGAGAGTAAAACTGTTGATTTAGGATGAAGGGAGTAGATTAGGGCTCTGAAGTGGAGATAAAGCGTGTACCTTCATGCCTTATAGAACTAGTACAAGAATATGGGATGTTATACCCACCTCCGGACTCAGCTGGAGTAGCTGTGAGAGCTTCTAGGGCATTCTTGATTACAGTTAAAGACAGGAAAGCATCGGTGAAGCTAGTTTACATAAACCTGTTTGATTCTTGCCTGCCTCAACTAGATTAGGAGCATCCAG
>VZTU01027530.1:2307-33732 GCA_013400835.1 Zapornia atra | reverse complement strand
ACTAAATCCACAGGATTTAAAGTAAGGGAAATAATCCAAAGTAAGAGCATCAGCTAAGGCTTTCACTTCAGGCTTAGATCATACTCTTGTATTTTGACATAACAGGAGTTTGAGATTGATGTTACATGCCACACGTGCTACAATAAGTGCAATGGAGGGAGATAAGGATGGCAGCTTTAGCTATCTATTTCCATTATTTTGTGGATTAGAAATGGACAGACCTCTAAATGACTGATTTTGGTTGGGGCTAGAGACCAAAATACTGACAAGCATATGCGTATACGCACATACACACACACATTCTCACATATTTATGTTAGCAGTTATTAAGACTTGTTCAATAAAGTGCGCCCTACTAGAACCTGCAACCCAACTTTGACTATATCCACATATTTTGACCAAAAACTTTGAAAGTGGTTGTCCAGCTTTGAGAAGACTTATGAGCTATGATATCATTGCACTAATTGAGTGTTGAGATTTTGATTTAAATGATGCTTTCCCAATTAGAGTTGATGGTTTGTTTTTTGGGTTTTTTGTTTCTGTGTTTTTTGGTTTTCATTTTCCTTTGGCTTTTTTAGACCAAAGAATTTAGTCATAATTTGTTAGTCATTAGCACAAAAATTCTCTGGATTGCCAATTTTGTCAGGACCCAATGACTGACTCCAACAGTACTCTGTGTCAAAACATGTTGCTAAGCTCCACTGTGAAGATTAGTGAAGATTAGTGGTATGACTGTGTTTTTTCAGAAGCAGAAAATGTTGTGTATGTATCTGAGAATAGTAGGCTCTTACTCTTTTTTTTTTTTTTTCCCTTNTTTTTTTTTTTTTTTAATGTGGACTCTGACCTTTAGGCACTGCTAGAATTCAAATCTGTAGTAGCTCTGAACACAGCATTATTATTATGCTTTGTATATAAGCAGTACAGCACAAATCTACATGAACATTTAACCACTGAACTTCTGTTAATAATGATGAAAATAAGACTCCTAAAAAGACTTTGTGGTGCTGCCTTTACGGAAACACAGTAAGAATCCACAGGCAAAGAGCAGTTGCCCTGGAGACATACTTAAATCCTTATATCATAAATCAATCCAATTGCAAATAATCTGTCTTCACATGTCAGTTATTAATTCATAGGGGTTTTTTGTTTTGGTTTTGGGTTTTTTTAACAATCTGAGAATATAGGCAGTCTGGAGAAATGTCTTTCATTTAAAAAAAAAAATATTCCTGAAGTGGTGATTTTCTATTAAAATGGTAGCCTAAAATGGCTGAGGACCCTTTCAGGAAGGGTATCAAACAAAAGCTGCTATGAATTTAATTTATATTTCACACAAACTTTGAGAGACATTCACTACACTAGTGAAGAGTGAATAATTAACACTAGGGTTCTGGTGTGCCACTGAATCAGACTGCCTCAGCTCCTCAGTCTGTGCTGGGTGATGTTTCTATAGAAAACCGATTGACAATATAGTGCATGTTGTAATGCCACTTTGAGGTCCTGGTGACAAGGTCATGAAGCAAAGAAGCTGCTGGGGAAGGGGAATGGTAAGAGAAGAGGGAAGACTGACATGCTTCCCAGAAGGCTGTGTAGCAGTGTCATCCCTCCTGATTCATACAGACTCTATAGATCCTCAGAACAGGACAGAAGTTTTCCACCTCTGACATATCTTTCATCTAAGAGAACAGTCCTTCAAAGTCTTGTGAATGTTAATTCACAAGCTTCTTGCTGTTTTGGTGGTAGGCTTGTTTTTCATTGAGGTTGAACAGTTCTATTCAACTAGAAGCCTAAAAGCACTCAGTGAGCACATAGGAGACAAAACCCCTGAGCAAAGGCTAAAACACTCTGCATCATAAACACCATCCTCAGCATGATCTCATTCTTGTTGCCTGCACTGGTATCCACCACTAGTCTTCCACAGAAGGTCCTAATTAACTTTTCTCCATTCTTGGTAAGGCTGGGAAGAAGTAAGACTAAACTGTTGCATCAGAGGGATTTAGAGAAAGCATAACACTTTTCTTTGTATTTTAAAAGAAGTATTAGAAGAAAAAGTTTAGGAAAAGAACTGGTACTTTAAGTCAGATTATCAGAAAACAGTATTTATAAAATATTTTGCAATCCTAATGGAACTGTTACAACCTAAGAATATCAGTTTGCTGAACACCCTTTGAAAATGTTCTTAAACAAGTTTGCTTGAGCCTAGAAAACCAGAAGGACATAAAAGACAAAAAGTTGTCCATGCTGCCTAGGTCAGTATCTCTTTTGAAACGGTTTTCTTGATACTTCCTGCTACTTATTTCTGGTGTAACACACATCTTCTGGATAAGAGGAAGTGAACTATTTCAGTTATGCCATTTCACGGAATGGCAGAATCACAGAATGGTAGTGGTTGGAAGGGACCTTAAGAGATCATCTAGTCCAATTGCCCCACTAAAGCAGGATCACCTAGAGCAGGTTGCACAGGATTGCATCCAGACAGGTTTTGAATATCTCCAGAGAAGGAGACTCCACAACCTCTCTCTCTGGGCAGTCTGTTCTAGTGCTCTGTCACCCTCAGAGTAAAGAAGTTTTTCTTTATCTTCAGATGGAACTTCTTGTGTTTTGGTTTGTGTCCATTGCCCCTTGTCCTGTTCCTGGTTGAGAAGAGTTTTACTCCGTCCTCTAAACACCCACCTTTTAGATATTTATAAACTTTGATGAGATCCCCTCTCAGTCTTCTCCATACTAAACAGATCCAGCTCTCCCAGCCTTTCCTCGTATCAGGGATGCTCAAGTCCCCTAATCATCTTTGTAGCCTTACACTGGACTCTCTCTAGTAGTTTCCCATCTTTCTGAAACTGGGGAGCCCAGAACTGGACATGGAACTCCAGACGTGGCCTCATCAGGGCAGAATAGATGAGGTGGAGAACTTCCCTTGACCTGCTGGCCATGCTTTTCTTAATGAACCCCAGGATACCATTGACCATGAGAGCACACTGCTCGCTCATGGAGATCCTGAGAGCTTGGCATCAGCCAGGTCTCACAGGTCCTTTCTCCGCAGCACTGCTTCCCAAAAGGTCAACCCCTAACCTGTACTGGTGTTTGGGCTTATTCCTCCCTAGGTTCAGGACTCTACACTTGCCTTTATTGAATTTCATTTGATTTCCCTCCACCAAGCTCTCCATCCTCTCCAGATCTCACTGAATGGGAGCTCAGCTTTCTGGTATGTCAGTCACTCTTCCCAACAAATTTGTGGACCATACGTACACTCTGTCCCATTGTCCAGGTCATTGATAAATATGCTGGATAAGATCAGACCAAGTACTGAGCCCTGGGTCACACCACTGGCTACAGGCCTCCAGCTATACTCTGCACCGCTTATCACAGCCCTCTGAGCCCTGGCAATCAGCCAGTTCTCAGTCCATCTCACTGTCCTCTCATCTAACCTATACTTCCTGAGCTTGTTTATAAGGATGTTATGAGAGACAGCATCAAAATCCTTGATAAAGTCAAGGTAGACAACTTCCACTGCTCCTCTTTTATCCACACAGACGGTCATGCCATTATAGAAGGTTATCAGATTGGTCAGGCATGATTTCACCTAGTGAAACCATGTTAACCACTCCCAATAATCTTCTTTTTCCACCACATGCATATTGATGAACCCCAAAATAAACTGTTCCATCACTTTTCCAGGAATGGAGATGAAGCTGACTGGTACCTTTCTTGCATTTTTTGAAGACTGGAGAGACTTTGGCTTTCCTCCAGTCCTCTGGCACTTGTCCTGTTTTCCATGAGCATTCAAAGATGATTGAGAGCAGCCTTCATATCCTTGTTCTTTAGGGATGGTTTACATTTCATGTATATCGATGCCATGTTCAGCGACTAGTATAACCATAGTGTCCCATTACTTGTACAGACCAACAAGCACAGGCTTCACAACAAAGCGTAGATGAAATAACATAATGCAGCAGTCCAGATATCTTCCACAGCAAAGTGCAGTGTACTTTGCATGGCAGATCATATCACAAAGAAGGATCTGCAGCAGCAATCCTGAAGCGCAGTGTAGCCTAACTGGGAGCACATTGCTAGTTGGATAGCATGGTATAGCAGAAGACTACAAGTTACAGTCAATGCGTAAGGCAAGAGTGACTGTGTTGAGGTGACAGGAAGCCACTGCTTCTACTACAGAACTTGAATAGTAAAGCTTGGACAGTTGTAATTGTGCAGAGTAGCATGAAAATGACAGAATCAAACTGTGTTTGATGTACTGAGGATTTCACTACCCAGCACTGATAGTTTTGTCTATTCACAATACAGCAATGGCTGTATAATGCAGTAGAACATAGCAGTGACTGTCCTTCATGGCAGTGCAGACATCACACTGCACTCGTTCTTTTTGGTTTGCTTTGCTTTGCTTTTTGGTACATTGATCATTACTTCTCTTTCATTAGTTTTCTCATTTACAACTTGCTTTGCTGATTCCACTTAGCCACTGCACATCCTTTATAGATAGAAAAACTAAAGGGAAAAGTTCTTGTTTAGAAAGAGAACCCTGTAGTTAGTACATCCCATTCACAAAAGAGCAGAAAACTCTTTTTTTCCCTTTTCTTTTTTTTTTCTTTCTTTTTTCCCAAAGCTCTTCTTTCAAGACCTGAGGCACTTAATTCAGAAGTTTTATTTGGAGGTTGAAGGTTTACTTTTGTTATGGATTCAATAATTGTTCCTCTTGTCTTTTGCACTCTAAGATTGAAGAGCAATTTGGTGGTATTTATCAGCAGTTTCACTGAAAGACTTAGTGTCCCTGAATTAGCATGATGATAATACACTTTAATGCAAAGAAGAGAAGTTGAATTTTGGAGTATAAACTAGATTATCAACAGTTTAGATTAGATGCATAATAGGAAAACACAATGCATTTTAGTAACTTCATAAATCAACAAAAATCTTCTGTATTAATCTTGCTACCTACCAGTACTACAAGTAAAATCTCTATATAATCCCCATGCATAAGTGAATATTATCTTCTTATATGTACAAAGTGAGCTTTCCTTGGAAAAAAAAAACAAAAAAGAAAATTTAGAGTACTATGGATTTCCAATCTGAGATTTCCATGAGGAACACGTAACTTGGAGATGCATAACCGTACATTTGCAGTTAAATGTTCCTGGTTTTTTATACTTATGTAACTATCAATCAATGTGTAAGATGGAGTCTTACTCCTCAACACTTGCACAATACTTAGTGTCAGCTTGAGAATTAAAACTATGCCAAAGACAGAGCTACCAATGATTGTATTAGACATTATGTTATGTATTTCATGGGTAAAAGAACTGAATGTCGCTTGCAGTGTTTTTTTCTGTTGATCATAGTAGGTACAGCAATTTGGCATTGTACAAAACACTACTTAATTTATTCTTGCATCTCATAACAGCAATATGTCTTATCCCTATTTTATAGATGGAGAACTGAATGCAATAAACAGATATTTAAGGTACTTCCCACTGGAAGTCTGAATCAGAGCTGGGAAATAGACACAGAGTCAGTCCCAAATTAGTGCTTTAATCTCAAGAGTCTAAAAGCCACTTTGGTTTGGTATGCAGTATGAACAAGAGTATATTGAGCCACTTTCGTAATGAAAAACTTTTCTTCCAAGTGGGATCCACTGATGTAACTTCATGTTTTCTTCCAGGACTTGCTATAGTTCCTGGGGCCCAAAATAGAATATGAATAGGAAAGTTGCAGTGTCTCTCATTTCATAGATATGGACTGTGTGATATGAGGTAGGTAATGAATTTTCTACTGTAGAGACGTTTAAAAAAACACCCATGAAGTTTCTGGCACAGTAAAAAACAGACAAGGTGAAGACTGGAGGTATTTATTCTTGCAGGATGACTTTCTTATTATCTTGCAAGCTTTTCTTGTTTTTATCTTAATAAATACCATAATTTTAACAGCATTATCAGAGTAGCATTTTCATAAATATTGTTGGCTTTTCAAAATTTGTGGGGAAAAAAAGAAAACCTATTCAGCATTTACTCAGATACAGAACATGGACCAGAGGGTGTGTACTTTTCCCCTTTTCAGATTCTGTGGCAAATGGTTTATAAGATTTTGCCACCTATTAAGTGAAAGATAAACCACCTGCACACAAGATATGCTGAAAGTAGAAAACCCCCCCAACATTTTAATATGAGAAAATTAATGACTGTGGTTCTGAGAAAAATCTGTTTTGGTCAGAATGATTGCACTGCTCTGTGCTTGCCAATGTCAGTGCCATGCATTTGGTTTCCCTGGAATGAGCCCATCGATTTCAGCAGTGGAGAATGAAAAGCTCAAGCAAAAAGTGTAAATAATCATACTGTGCTTTTGAAGAGGTGATCCAAAAATCCCAGGAAATGGAAAATAGCTGTTATTATGTGCTTGTTGTAGATAAAGTTATATGTGTTACAATACCCTAGAGAGTTAACCCATGTGTAAAACCAGGAAGGGAAACTATTTCAGAGAAAAGCTCCTTTCCTAAGCTCCATGATGTTCTGCCCCTATATTTTTGTGTGTTCCTGCGTCTATCCACAAAAGTAACCAGTGGGAATGACTTCTGAATAAAGCGAAACCACCCTTGTGCAGCTACAGCATCACGTCTTCAGGCTTTGATCCTAGAGGTTGACATAAAGGAGTGGGGGCCTATACATGGACAAAGCAATAAAACCTGGAACATAAGAATTCAGTTATATGGACCATATCCATTAATTTCAATAGGGATGGATGTTATCCCAAGTCATTCATGGAAGGTGATGGGATTCAAAACAATAGAGATTGGTAGTGAAACTGCATATTAATTTGGATGACAGCATCATGTAAAGGAATTGAAGGAAAATAATGTTAAATTAAATGAAGTATTTTACTTATGCACTTTAAGCCAGATGTTTACACTGGCTTATTCATTATCATGTTCATTATTGGATTTATTTTGCATCGATTATTCATAATGATTGACTATGAATGTCTTCCTGTTTAGATTTTATGAATGGTTAATTCCCTACAAACCTCTTTCATCAATAATTTTGTCTTTTTGAAGCATAACAGTGTCACTCTTAATGAAATAAGAAACCAGTAGACAGCTAGATCTTTAGAATGCATCAGTCAAATAAAATATCTTTGACTGAAACTGTACAAATAAATACAATCCATTTTGATTTCTTCAAAAATTGTTCTATGTATTTCTAGTAAAAATACAAGTTGGACATTTCTGACCAAAATAATAATTTCAGCAGTTTTGTATGTGAGAATGATAAAGAGGACTCTTCATTTTTATATCTGTGATATATTTTTTTTAAATCTAGAATTGAATCACAGAAATGATAGAGAATTTTAGAATTAAAAGAAACTGTGTTAGAGGTAAGATTGAAGTGACAGTGATAAAGGGCTCAGGTATCAAAAGTAAACATTTATACATCTGTTTCCCACAAATTGACAAAAGGCCCTTTCAAATGTTGGATCAGTAGCCTATCTTTCAATCATCTCTCTGCCTATTAAGCCACAATCAGCAGTCCACTGACCAAAATTCTAAGGATGGAAAAAGTTATACTATAAAAAAACAAACCAGGAGGACAGAGACTAAGTCAGAGGATAAATAAATTATTTCAGATTACTCACAAAACAGCCTTTCACAGCACCACTGACAAGGAGCTATTTAGCTTATCTCATTAAATAACACATAATTTAGAACACTTTAAGGAACTTCAGTGGTTTCTCGTCTAAAATAATAGATTTACAGTCAGTTTATGACCTTTCCAGCTTTCACGTGCTCTGTTTGTCTTTCTTGTGTTCTGTTAAACAAGAAAAGTGGTGTGACCCATAATTGCAGGCAGATTCACAGTAGGTTTTGAGGAGCTTTTTTTGCCATGGTGTCCGAGCTGTCTCCATCTGCTGCTGTCTTGTGTGCTTCCCACAGGGAGACCTGGCTAATTTTTCAGTCAATTAGCAGAAGGGTTGCTTTTGTTCTCCAAGTGCACCCCCATGGGCTCCTCTTACACCCTGGACACAGCATTCAGATGTTGGGAGTTCTCAAAAAGCATATCATGTTATTTTTTTTCTACTGACCTTTGTGACATTGTTGGGCGAATGCTGTCTCCTGTAATCATAGACACATTAAACTGTGTAGCCTAACTTTGGAATGTTTTTTGTACAAATATTAATAATACATGTAGCAATGTTTTTGCCTTAAAGGATTTAAAAAATCTTATATCGAAGCCCAGTCTTACTTTTTCATTCAAGAGGAATCAGTTTGTACACTAATACTCCACCATAATCATAATTTACTATATATTTTACTGTCTTAAGAGGAGAAAAGTTTATTAATGATTGCTTTTGCTATTTACCTTCTAGCAAGGAACACTTAAATGTTGAACAGAAACCTGAGGTTATGAACACAATTCCAGTTTCCATGGCAGATACTTACATATCAAATGAAACAAAGAGCTTTAAATGGTAGATTTAATTGTGCACATGTAAGTTCATACCTTTGTATAGCTAGTGGAGGGATAATGCAAACATTATATAGTGGTTGAATAATAACCTGAGAGTCAGGCTCCTAGTGTATTCTTTGTGTTGCTTTCTATGAATTTTAATCAGTGTTTGGCTAATATGCACTCCTTGCAAGACAGAAAATACTGTTATTTCAGTATATTACTATATTTCTGGGAAAAAAAAGTAATTTTTTTTCTTCTGGAAGAATGTAGTTGAGCTAACAGAAAGCAATATGCTTTAAGCCCCCAATTTATGCACATTTCATTTGGCATGATATCTTGCCTAGGTGTCCCTGAGCCTAATCGGCTTCGAGAAAATTTTAACATCAGTTTGCATATGATATTCTCCATGTGCAGTACCGACCATTGTATACTGCTGGCACATATAGGATTCTTCGTTTTAATTTCTTTCCCTGTTGCATCTTTTATCTGTGGATTCTATCTTGGATGCAAATATGGATCAGTGAGGGTATTTTTCCTTCTCCTTAGCTCCACGATCACGCAGCTACATTTTACAGTAGGATATCAAGCGAGTTCGTTTTCCTGTAACCTTTCATCTGCCCAGCCTCTCGGCTATATCTTTCTATAGTTAATAAATATACTTTTTCTCAGTGTTAAGCAATAAAATATTCACTGGGTCTGAGCTGGGGTTAACAGATTTCTGAAAATTTTATTGCGTGACAGCCTGTCCTGCATAATCCCCTCAGCTGTCTCATGTTCTGGGGCAGAAATGATCTTATGTGTCACTCTAATAGTCTAGAATTACACTTGTATCACTGTCACCAGCATATGGGGCTGTGTATACCCCTAGGCCCAGCTCCCTCTCTTTCACGGCATTTAAAATGATAACATTTGGCAAAGCCAGTTTTGACAGAAAGTGAACTCTCCTTTCCGCGCTAGTGACAAAGCCGGCCACCGGAGGCCTGACACTGAGCAGCCAGTCATCGTACTCTTTGCTGGGTAATGATCGCGAGTTTCCCTCCTCTTAATAACCGCCTCGCTGCAAGGGGAGGCCTGAGTGCAAGTCTTCGCTTAATTATACAGTCTTCGTCTTAAGTGCTTTATTCATGCGAGGGCTTCAGCTGCTCAGGCGTTATCGCTTTTCTTTCCCTCCATCCTGCCAAAATGTACCGATTGCTGGGCAGGCAAGGGGAGCGGAAAAATAGCAGGCAGGAAAACAAAATGGTTTGCATGTGCTCAAAAGCAAAGGGATTTTAAGAACCACCCTTAATATCATCTTATTAAATCTCTGGATGCATTACACTGCTAATGGCAGCTGCTAAAGGTGGTGTGCAGCTTGGGTACAAAAGACTGAGAGGATAAAAAAAAAAGGAAAAGAAAAAAAAAAAAAAAAAAAAGAAAGAAGAATTCAAAAGGAAAGGAAAGGTAAGGGGGAAAAAAAAAAAAGGCTTAGTTTCTAAAAGTGAGGCCAGGCCCTGAAAGGTCAATTTTTAATACAAGCAAAATAAAATGTGACAACTCAGGAACTTGCTGCTTAGGTGAACCCTTTATGTTGGTTTGCTAAACTAGCCAGTAGGCAGTTCTGAAATGCAGAAAGTTGTGCCAGCAGGCATTCCTGGCAGCATAATGAGGACATAGCACATTATTTACTGTGGCTGCTGAATAAACCGTATTCACACTTTCCTCCCACACCCCAAATTTTAGTTTAGAATTTGAATTCGCAGAGTATTTTCATGTTAGAGTCTACTTTCACCATTCTAAATGGATGCTTGCAAAGGAGGCTTTGACTTATTTTCCCATTTCCCATTGCCTTGTCCCATAATGCATCTTGTCTGAAGCTGTGATAATTTCCAGTGGATGTCTTTACTGAGGTGTGTTTTAGTCCAACTCTTAGGTAGTGCACATTTCAAGTTGACTATTAAAAAAAAAAATTAAGCTTCTTTTTGCCCCTCTCCCCTTTCCCCCCTCCCCTGCTATATCAACCCAACATTACTGCAACTATTTTCAGTACTTTTGTACATATTAGACTTTATCCACAGCAAGGAAATGGCCCCTACTGTTTTATGCACATCTAAGCATTGATTTTAGAAACATCTGGGGAGGCTCCTCATTTTTCTTGAATTCCTGTTTCCAGAAAAGATCTGTCTTTCATTACTAGCACACAGTGAATTGAGCTCCATAGTGTGGAGAAATGAGAGATGCTCTGGACTACAGCAGTTTCATAGGGAACTGGATCATCTCAAAGGGGAGAATGATAAAAAAATTGTCCCAGAAAATTAACTTGCAAAAGTGTCAGATAATCATCAGAACTGTTTGAAATTTGATTTCAACCAAATTCCAGATCTATTGTGTTTCAGTCAATTCTCTTTCTACAATGGCAATCTCTTAGGGCTTACCACTGCACAACCTGAAACCCAATGATATGGCTGCATGAAGCCTAATGCTCAATGACCTCTTTTGTAGGACTATAGAGATCTCATTAACATTAATACCATTTGTGGAGAACCTTAGGACAATGTGAAGCAGAGCTTTAAAAAACATGCATTCACCCACAGATGTGCATTGAAATTTTAAAGACATGTACTGGATTGTTAGAAATATGCACGCTGAATTTTAAGCAAATCCCTGAAGTTTCTGGTGCCACTGCTTAAGCACTTCATTCTCTGTTATGTGCAGTGACTTTCATGAACAGTTTAAAGCAGTGATATGAACTATTTGCCTGAAACAACTCTGCACACGTTTTTATGCTACAGATCTCCTGACAACTGTCATGATTCCACCCACTGAGACACAAGCAGCCCCTCTCCACATACTCACTTGTTCTCCTTATTGTGATTAATAATCCTCAGCTAACTGGTAGTTGTGAAGCTAGCATGTGCATGACTGAGCATAGATCCTCACTACTGTGTTTAGCTGCCCTGTCAAACTCAGTACAACTTAAACTATTATTGAAAGCCAGAGGATGACTTTAGGTCATGGCTTTTTGTGATCTGTGTAAACATTTATTTGCCTTCTAGTAGAGAAAGCAGGAACTTTGAGTTGAAATTATATATCCTTGACATTTCTGTTAACTTACACCCGTGTGTATATATATATATACATATATATATATATGATTGTGTGTATATATCTAAACATGCATTTGTATTTATTTGTATGAATGTTTATACATGCAGAGATGTACACACTCAGAAACACATGTGTAAATGTAAAAGTATTTGTCAAATTATATGCTGGGTTCACTAATTTTACACTGTTTATGTGTGGCTTAATGGGTCTGTGGTTGGTAGCATTTTAAAACCATTTAGCAGCTGAAGTCAATAACTTGTTGGCAACAGTGGGAGGGGAAGAGAGGAAAACAATGGCAAGGGAGAGAAACTTAGGCAGGATACAAGCTGCTGATAATGCAGGCTGTGTTTAAGGACAGTAATCCCCACCTGACAACTATATACTTAAGAGATAACCCACATGTGCTCAGATAAATTAAGCTTTATACTACCTTATGGAGACAGGCTCAGTCTAAGTGGCTAGTTGGGATCATTTTTCCTCATGAGGAAGTTCCCAGGTCTAAGGCAAGATTACATCGTTCCGAGATAGCTGCCTGTAGTCACAGAGAAGTATATTACTCTCCCAGTTATGTGCGTCATGAAAGAGCAACGCAAAGTTGCTTGACTCTGCCTATATTCTCAGTCCAAGAACTGTTGGGTTTTGTCTTTAGGATTCCCTCAAGTTCGTGTCTCAGCAGTTGGTTCTGGGACCAAGGTGCTGTTTAATGTCTTTGTTGGCAAAAGGGACAGTGGGATCGAGTGCACCCTCAGCAAGTTTGCTGACAACACCAAGCTGTGTGGTGTGGTCAGCATGCTGGAGGGAAGGGATGATGTCTGGAAGGACCTTGACAGGCTTGAGAGATGGGCTCAAGCAAATTGCATGAAGTTCAGCAAGGCCAAGTGCAAAATCCTGCACATGGGTTGGGGCAATCCCAAGCACAACTACAGGCTACCCCAGCTCTGGGATCCCCAGCACAAGAAGGACATGGACCTGCTGGAGCCAGTCCAGAGGAGGGCCACTAAGATGATCAGATGTTTGGAGAACCTCTTCCATGAAGACAGGCTGAGAGAGTTGGGCTTGTTCAGTCTGGAGAAGACAAGGCTCTGGGGAGACCTTATAGCAGCTTTATGGCACATAATGGGGGCCTACAGGAAAGCTGTAAAGGGGCTGTTTATCAGGGAATGTAGTGATAGTACAAGGGGCAGTGGCTTTAAACTAAAAGAGGGTTTGGTTGGGTGTTATACTCAGAAGCCATATGCTTCAATGCAATATAATTTAAGTAATTGTTTAAAGAAAAATCAGTGCACTTGAATCAGAACAAAGTGGAATATGAAAAAAAAAATCAAAAGTGAAAAAACCCAACAAACCCTAGTAATTTTTTATGTTACCAAGTGATCAGAACAAGCAGAGAAATGATCTTTACAGACAGGAAATGAGATTGTACACACTTTCTACATGCTAATTTTTGAGTGGAATAATGATAGCATGGGTACCAAGTTGTCATATTGTGAATATTGAACTTCAGGATAGTATCACATACTAAAAATTTGCTTTGGCCTTGTACACACTGAGGTAAATCGTACCAAGAGCAAGCTTGTTATAAATTCTCACAAGTATCATTGTGCCAGCCTTTTTGATCCTCTATGTGCTGATATTACTTAGGCAAACTTAACAGTTAACCAGTGTAATGTGATTTGTATTTACATTTGTGTACGAGTTAAATCCTTGTCCTTTCATGGATCAACCTCTGAAAGTTTTTTCCAGCTTTCAAACATACCAAAATATACATTAACTCATATACAAGAAATTGTGTTTCAAAAGTTAGATATATGAAATAAAAATGTTACAGAAAAGTAGCGGAAAATCCAGTTGTGATTTTGCAGGTTCATTGTATTTTATTAGTTCAGAATATGTCACAGTTTATCTATACCTAATGAGAATTCCTTACGCTGGTATGTCATATCTCTACTTGAACCAAAGCGATTAACCAGGCCATAATAGGAATGATACCAGAGGAGAAATACAGTGTTTGGACCACTTCAGATGGGGTGAAGTCATAGACACTTGAATCAGGATCAAGTGTATGATGTGGAATGGTGTCTATGAAACTGACGAATGAGGGGCCATTGTAAAGTCTGGTGGTCTATTTAAAAGGAAGAGAAAGGTATGTGTAGAACATAAAAATAGAAATGCTTTCTGTGCACGAGATCGGAGTAGCAGCTATGAGAAACGACTATTCATATGATTGAAAATGGTTGTTTGGTTTTGTTCATGATCATATGGAGTTTTATCACTACTATGAGGACGACTAGGGCTTTAGGTTGCTACACCCCGGATACTAAGAAAAGAGAGCAACAGAAAAAAAGCCTGTTTCTGTTTCACGAAATAAAACTGCTATGAACAATATCAAAAAGAGCATTGAAAAAGAAAGAGTACTGGCTCGTACATACCAGAAAGCAAAAAAACCCAAAGTTACATAAGCATTTTAGGAAAATGTAGAAGAAAAATAATTTCTGAATTTCAGTATAATGAGTAGTAAATTTAGAATTTCTTTGTATATTATTAAACCCAGTACATGGCTTTAAATATTAGGTGTAGAGTAGCCTGACAAAGACTGAATGAACTAGTAAAGAGAATTCTGATAGCCTAGTGATGTTTTTTAATTTGACCACATACCACTCTTAGCCACCTGGAAAAACTTTCAGAAAATGTCAGAAAAGCATCCAGAAATCAGACTTATTAAATGTTGTCAGTGAAGCTTAACTCATATTATGGCATTCCCATAAAACCAGCTGTCTTCAGCATAAATTTTAGTGCTTTTTTTTTAAAAAAAAAAGATGGAGGAGTACAAATAAAACTCAGTCTTAAATTTAGAGTTTATCTCAATAACAGTTTGTGTTCATGCGAACATTTGACACCCATTTTCTACTCACTTGGTGAAGATGCTCAGCAATGTAATTCAGTGCCAGTTCTTGCTATTCTGTTGTCTGTTGCCAGCTCATGCCAATGGCAAAAGGCACTCCAACAAGGAAAAAAAAAAGTTCTTGAAGAAAGGAGAGAAGCTGTAACAATTGCAGAGAACGGAACAAATAAACCAGGCCTAAACCCTTTAGTATTTTAATAGAAGATGATCACCTGAATTTGTCTATTGAATTTAGTATGACCTATAGATGCTTTCGTGAGTTACTGGGTCTGAGCTAATACACTCTGCTGAAAGATGAGGCACATGGCTTAGACTGCTCTGTGCTAATGCCTCTGTTCTAGACTGGAGATGACTTTTGTCTGGCCAGGCTGAAAATGGGCACACTGAAGCTGGCTCTGTTTTAATTCATCCATGCAAACATGCCTGCTGAAAGCTTTCAGGAACTGGGCTTCATGTCTGTTACATGATGAGAAAAAATGTCACTGTTTGAGTGCTTTGAATTAAGAAGTCAATGTTTATCCTGCAGCATATTTGATGTAGTACCATAGGCATTTGTAGCAAGTCGAATGAACAAAGGGTCAGCATCTGGGAGAGGGATAGAACAGGTTTCAGATACAGAAGACTTAAAGCATTCAAATTTTACTTGGATTTCTTTAACCTGTGTTCTTCATGGTCAAAAACCTCTGTCTTTCACTTCCTGACAGATAGGATCACAGTAAATCTCCCAGTGGGTGTTCGCAATTGCGCATGAGGAAAGAGCTACTTCAGGAGAGGTGGATAGGCTTTTACAATAGTGCTTGGTAAGTCTTCAGGACAGTGTTGCTGTGTGTCTAGATATCCAGCACCGCTTGGGGAGAGTGGGGTACAATCTGTGAGGGTTAGGTAAGGTAGCTCTTCATGTCCAGATGGCTTCCTGGCTTGTGCCCTGTCAGGTTTTGAGAATCAGAGCATTTTTTTGATTTGTGCTGCTGGTTCTGTCAATGGCTTTCATCTACTGAGAGCCTGAGAGATACGAGGGAGAATCGTACTGCAGTACAGAAACTCTTTCAGGCATTCAAAGAATCTCACCTGAATTTTTGGTTTCACATTAATTCAGAATGTGATGTGAAAGCTAGAGGTCTTGAAAGTGTACAAAGTGAGCACCAGTAATTTCCACCCAAACTCATTCAAACTGATGCCAGCAGGTTTCAAAGAGCTCTAATAATTACTGAGAGACTTAGCAAAGGCTTGTCTGATCCTATATTTGTGACTTAGCACAGCTTTCTAACCTGCTTTCACACTCTCCGTAGCCAAATTAAGAGCTCTTAGACAATGATGGATGGCAAGTCTACCACACTCTGACTTTAAAGAAGTTGAAATAAAGTACCAGCTGGAAAGAAATAATGGAAATGTGGATGGACTGTTCAGGACACATGTAAATGTAAATAACACATATGAGTGACAACAGAACTGAAAAGATAGGCTTTAAAATATGTTTCCACATCCCCCAAATAAGGTATTGAAATTCTAGGATACAGACCAATACATATCATTATCAGAGAAAAGTATTTCAAACATGTAAAGAGAGTTAGTGTGAATCTGTAAAAGAAACCATAAGAATTATCATGGATTTACCTTCTGATGCAGAAGTTTAATGGCAAGACTGTGAAGTAACTCCTTGGAAGACAATATACTTAGTTTTCATGCACAATGGCATGATCTTGCAGGGGCAAGAAAATATATACCCCAGAAGGCACTTGTGCCTTTCCCCTTTTTTGTCCTTTGTGGGGGTGATTATGGTACCTCATTCAATCCTACAGAAAAAAAACCGCAAAAACCAAACAACTGAGGAAAAAGCCATTTTAGAATTTTGCCTAGTGTTAATATGTATTTGTCAAGAAAGACTGACTAGCAGGTGAAATGTTGGACTGCTATTTCTACTACCGAGCCTGAATATATTTTCTTGTCACCATCATCTTTCATTTCTGGCTACACTTTGGTTATGAGTTCTTGTTCATGTTCAACCTGTGGCCAGGAACTTTTTCTGCATATGAAAATCAGTATTTGTCCTGAATTAGTATCAGTGAAGTTCCTTCAGATTTTCAGACACTGTGTGAGAGTCTAAGTGCTGCTACTAATTATAATCAGCTTGTTACAAAAACAGGGATCCTACCCCGACCTCAGGAGAGAGAGAGAGGAAAAAGAATATGACTTGTAATTCATAACTAGACTATAATGGTGTGAATTTCTCTGCAGTTATCTATATCTTTCAAAAACTACTCCTAGATATAATATGTGGTAACTACTGAAAAGAAGCAAAGAACAGAACGTTGTGAAGACACATTTTTCTGAGTTACTTCAAGTTCTCTAAAAATAGAACACTGAAAGAAAAATTCACTCTTTATTTAATTTTACTGAATCCAGAGGTGTTCCATGAAGACTGAATGGAAGGCAGAAAGAAACAGACAAACTGAAAGACAAAGATAGACAACAGAAAAAGATTGATAATTGTCAAGGTAGATCGCACATCTAAAACTATAAATACTTTCAATTATGGAAATACATATAAATTGTTCTACAATGTCTTTAAAATATAACCTCTGAAACACAAACATTTTGGAGCTTTTTTTTTCCCAGCAAACAAATGGTAAAGTTTCTTTAAAAAATGATTCTTCATAGATGTCTAACCTTGAACAAGAGATGATTGATTAGTTCTGAATCCATCTGGATAACACCAACTCACTCATATAATCCCAGGTGATTTTTTTTTTTTTTTAATCCATAGGCTACATCAGTTTTTAAACTATGGCTTTTAAGACTGTACTACCACTGCAGAAAAAAACCCACGACAACAACTGGCATGTTTCGGAGTTCTGGAAGCATTACAGAATGACTATTTTGTATGTCTTTGATAAACTAAGACATGTTTTCCAGAAAAGTCAAAATAGGAACTGAACTGTGTTATGAAGCACAGCTGTCATAGAGATTCTGTTAAAAAAAATAATTGTCGTATAGGAAGATTTATTTTTCGTTCTATATTTAAATATTCTACTTTTTTAACATATAAATCTAATGCCAATTTTCTGCCTTCTGTGCAAGAGACTGTGATCAATTTATCTCTGCTTTGGTTCTGGACAAACAGTACCCATCTGTTGCAAGTTCATTTGAATAACTCGATGCATGTATATCCTGATGAAACACTAATAGACACTGTGTAGCCATACTACACAGGCACACTAATATGTTTGCTAAGCTGATCAATAATAAGATTGATCAGTCTTTTGCTTGGCCAAGTTAATCATGCTATTGATCAGCTTAGCAAACACATTGCTTTCCCTGTGCACTATTGCTGTACAGGTTCTCCTACCCACCCTCATCAACTGCCATCAGGAGATTCCAGAAAATGAAATATAACAACATTTTCCACAGTAAGCGCTCCTAGTACTTCAGACTTATCTTCTACAGACAACTATAACATTTCATAATTAAAGTGTTTGGATTTCTTGACCTTCTCTTTGAAGTTTGAACACTGCTGTTAAAAATCTGGGAAAATTTCAGTGTCTTTTCTAAGGCATTAGACACTCAGACCAGGCGCTGGCAGCAATGAGGTCCTCTTTCTAACATCAAATATTTGAGACTCCCTCATCTTATATATAACCTATAAAAACAACTCTTTCTTAAGAGACCAGGCTTTCTTAAGGGAAATAATCTAAATTCAGGAAATAGTTCAATACAATCATAATATATGGATCTTGGGGTGTACTATTAGCACAGTACTTGGACATGTAAGTTTGGAACTATGCAGCAAGACATTCAATAGTCTCAAATTAGCATTAAAGGGAATTTCAGAGTTATACAGAATCATAGAATCATTTAGGTTGGAAAAGACCTTTAAGATCAAGACCAACCATCAACCTAGCACTGCCATGTCCACCACTAAACTATGTCCCTGAGCAGTACATCTACATGTCTTTTTAAATACCTCCAGGTATGGTAACTCCACCACTTCCCTGAGCAGCCTATTCCAATGATTGGTAACTCTTGTAGCTGACATTTTTTTCCTAGTATCAAATCTAAACCTCTCCTAGTGCAACTTGAGGACACATGCTCTTGTCCTATTGCTTGTTACTTGGGTGAAGAGACTGGCTCCCAACTCCCTACAACCTTCTTCCAGGTGGCTGTAGAGAGTGATGTCACCCCTCAGCCTCCAAACTAAAGAACTCCAGTTCCCACAGCCGCTTCTCATAAGGCTTGCTCTCTAGACCATTCATTAACTTTGTTGCCCTTTGGACATCCTCCAGCAGCTCAATGTCTTTCTTGTAGTGAGGGGCCCAAAACTGAACACTGTACTCAAGGTGTGACCTCATCAGTGCCTACTAAAGGGGAAACATCAATTCCCTACTTCTGCTGGCCACACTGTTCCTGACACAAGCCAGGATGCTGTTGGTCACCTTGGCCACCTAGGCACACTGTTGGCTTATATTTAGCTGAATGTCAACAAATACCCCCAGGTCCTTTTACACCAGGCAACTTTACAGCCACTCTTCTCTAAGCCTGTAGTGTTTCACTGGGTTGTTGTGAACCAAGTGCAGGACCTGGCAGGATTTGGCACTTGTCCTTGTTGAACCTCATACAATTGGCCTTGGCCCGTTGATCCTGCCTGTCCATATCCCTATGTAGAACCTTCCTTCCCTCAAACAGATCAACACTCTCACCCAACTTGGTATTCTTTGGCAATTTACTGAGGGTACACTTAATCTCCTCATCCAGATCATCAATAAAAATATGAAAGAAAACTAGCCTGAACCCTGAGCCCTGGGGAACACCACCTGTGACAAGCAGCCAACTAGATTTAACTCCGTTCACCACAATGCTTTGAGCCTGGCCTTACAGAGAGTTTTTACACAGCAAACTGTATGCCCATTCAAACTGTGAGCAGCCAGTTTCTCCAGTAGAATGCTGTGGGTGGTGTCAAAGGGTTTATCCAGCCTTTATCCAGTTTTAGCTACCTTTATCCAGGGAGACAATATCAACAGCCTTTTCCTCATCCACTAAACAGGTCACCTTGCCATAGAAGATTAGATTAGTTAAGCAGGACCTGCCTTTTATAAACCCATGCTAACTGGTGCTGATCACCTGGTTGTCATGTCCGTACCATGTGATTGCACTCAAGATGATGTGCTCCATAACATTCCTTGGCATCAAAGTCAAACTGGCAGGCCTGTAGTTCCCCATATCCTCCTTCAGAGCATTCCTGTAGAAGCGTGTCAGATTTTCTAACCTTCTGTCTACTGGGACCTTCCCAGTTAGCCAAGGCTGCTGATAGATGGTGGGGAGTTCCTTGGTGAGCACTTCCACCAGCTCCCTCAGTACCTTGTGTGTCTAAGACTTGTGTGTGTCTAAACGGCGTAGCATCACTGACCATTTCCTCTTGGATTATGGAGGCTTCCTTCTGCTTCCCTTCTCCGCCTTCCAGCTCAGGGTGCTGGGTGCCCAGAAAAAAACTGGTCTTACTGTTAAAGACTGAGGCAAAAAAGACATTAAAAACTTCAGACTTTTGCCTCATCTTTTGTCACTATTTCCCCCCCCCCCGCATCCAGTAAAGGTTGGAGATTCTTCTCAGCCTTCTTTTTGTTGCTAATGTATTTATAGAAAAATTTTTCATTGTCTTTTATGACTGTAACCAGATTCAGTTCTAGTAGGGCTTTGGCCCTTCTGATTTTCTCCCTGCATAATCTCACATCATTGTAGGCCTCCTGAGCTGCCTACTCCTTCTTCCAAAGGTCATAAACTCTTCTTTTTTTCCCTGAATTCCATCCAATGCTCTCTGTTCAGCCAGGCTGGTCTCCTCTCCTGCCATCTCATCATTCGGCACACGAGGACAGCCTGTTCTTGTGCCCTTAAGAACTCCTTCTTGAATAATGTCCAGCCTTCTTGGACTCCTTTGCCCTTTAGGACCGACTCCCAAGGGACTCTGTCAATCAAGGTCCTAAACAGGACAAAATCTGCTCTTGGGAAGTCCAAGGGAGCAGTTCTGCTGAATCCCCCTCCTTCTCCAGCAACCAAAATCTCTATAAATTTCATATCACTGCCCAAGATGGCCTCCAACCTCCACATCATCCACAAGTTCTTCTCTGTTCACAAACAACAGATCCAGCAGGGCACCTTGTCTAGTTGGCTCCCTCACTAGCCACGTCAGGAAGTTCTCTTCCACACACTCCAGGAACATCCTGAGCTGTTACCTCTCTGCTGAAAGCGTATTATGGTACAACACTTTTTTTTTCTAGTTTGAGTATATCTAGAAATTAAACCAGAAACTGCATTACATGAAGTTGAGTGATAGGAGTCCTCTCCCAAAGTTTCTACACCCTAAGCAAACTCAACATGAATAAAGAAGCCCGAAAACCACACAGGTAATGTAACCTCCCACTAATTCATGTTGTAAATATTGTACTTGCTTCAGTCTCTGTTGTGTGGTCTCTTCAGAGTCTCAGGAGACTTAGAATTTTTTTTAGCTTCTTGATATCTGGTGAGTTTAACAGTGCTTTGTACAAGAGTCCACAATTAGAGATTTCAACCTAAAATAAGTTCTGTTTTAAAAATATAGGGTACCTATCTGGATGTAAAATCCTCAGTATAGTGTTAATTTATATTTTGAAGAGCCTGTAGTCACAACCATATGATTGGAAATTGAAAAAAAAGAATCAGAAATGTGGCCACATTTTTTAAAATTTGAAAATATCCACTACAAGATTGAAAATGAAAGTCTGAAAAGTCTACATCTCCCATTAATATCAGCTCAAACACTAGCTCTTTGACACTGTATACAACTGGATCAAGGTGGTTATGGATGGCAAATGAAAAGGAAAACCTTGATGCCACTAGCAAGTGTTTAAATGCTATAATAAGCTATTTTAAAAAAGTAAAAGTCTGACTTCTGCTTTAGTATGTATCACCTGGCTATTGTGGGTGAATTTTGCTTAGATGAGAGTGATGACTGAGTTTCTAAGATGAGGGAATTTTTTTAGGGGTAGGTGGATTACCTGTTTTTTCTGCATGTGAAAGGTATGACAATAAAATTCCTGGAGGCACAATCTTGTAGCCAGTCTTTGGAAAAGACAGAGTTCTCTCACTGCCCTGTTTATGCATGTTAACTCCAAAGATGAAAGAAGAGTTGCATCTGTATTTATACTACGGAGACACTGATGAACACCTAAAGTAAGTATTTTCACAGAAACAAGCTTTTTATAACTGGGAAGAAAATATATATTGCTTGTCTGAAGTCTGCATTTTAAATCTTTTTTCCTGATACTTTAAACTGGAAGTCTTTGTGGGAAGTTGCTCAGCATGTTGGATAGAGGTTAGGCACAGAACAAGAAATGGCTGCTTTAGTCTGACAAGCATGTGAGGATGACTTTTCAATACACCTTTAAATGTCATGTTTTCTTCTTTCTTTCTTGCGCTGTGCAGTTGGCTGTGTGGCATCTCTGTGAAAAACATGGAGGGTCCAGGACTACAAAGAAGGTCATTTGTAATGAGGAGAGAAGGTGGAGTCCAAGCCATGGGTCTCATACTGGCATAGCCAATAACTACAGCTTAGAGAAAGAAGGGTCATACTGCCGCAGGGCCCTGACTGCAAATGGTGCTTCTGTTGCTTTAAAGAGTACATAATTTCATTCCACTTAAGTCAGCAGACTAGGAGTATGTGTAATGATCTCTTCACCCTCCAGGGTCTGAGCAAGAATGGTTCCAAGACCAAGTTTTCTAGCTTCCATAAAGATTTCAAACAAAGAGTTTAAATCTGTGTGCAAGAATATTGAAGGTGCTATTAATGCTTGTTTGAGCCTTAGGAATGCCCTTTGACATCCTCCATCACTATTCCAAGTAAGTAGCACAGATTTTTCAACTTAAGTAACTGAAACCAAATTTTACTTTCACAGGAAGTCTGAAGACATTGTTTTAACACTACCTTGTCCAAAAAAAAGACAAGTTAAGCAGTCCATTTAAAGAATACATTGGCAAAATACAGCTGATTTTTTTCTGTGACAGAAATGTCTCTATGTTCTTTTCAGTTTTGGAAAATTGGTCAATTTTTTTCTGCCATCTCTATTTAAGTGAAGAAAAAAAATAAAATTCCTCACCTATTTTAGCACTCTGGGAATCTGTCTCCACAACATTTTTGATAGAAATTTTAAGCATTATGCCTTTTTACTTCTCCTTTGTAAAATATCAATACTTTATGCTGAACCTAAGATATCCCTGGAGAAGGAAAATGCTGGGCAGAGAGAGAGAACTCTGAACATTTCCTGGGCACAGGCTGAATTTTGATCTACCTTATTATTACCTTTGGAAACATGCTCATTTAAAAGGACAAAGACTACCATCCTTGAAATTCAACAATGCATAGGAAGCTGTTGTTGAAAAGCTATGTTTTATTTTAGGGATAAAACCAGCAGCAACAGTATTCCACCATAGAGCCTAAAAGCCTTCTGCAACATTTAATGAGATAGAACTTACTTGGTGCAACTTTCAGGTCTTTTTCATTCACTAAAAGACAAATTTCACCTCTAGGTCTGAAAACCAGGAGTACCTCTGTGAATGGCAAATGAGAGGTGCATAAACTCAGGCACTTAAACTGAGAATAAAATTTGAAGCGTTATAATGATGTCTGCTCACTGCATACTGTGTGCCAGTAACTCACACCTCCAGGGACAGAAATACTGGGATGCACTAACCAAGCAGGGGCTTGATTAGAAAAGCCAGTGTTATATGCTTGGATTTATACTACTCTCTGATTGACACAGAAGTAAATATAGAGACAATTAAGCCCTCTATTTTTTTAGCAAGCATTAAAAATAAACCAAAGGGTGCTCTAGGTCACACATTTTAGTTAGAAGCCACACTTTTTATTTTCCTGAAAAAATTCTGGAGAAGTTCATTATGCTTGATGTAAACTTCGGCTTCTGAAGCACAGTATGATGGACCAGCTACGCAAGATGACTGCATGCTTTCTGAGTAAAGCTGTCATGTAAATATGTGCCAGAAAGGAGCTTATTTAATAAAAAAAAAAGTTTTTGATCTCAGTGGTTGTTAATTGGTGAGGTGCTGGAACAGGCTGCCCAGAGAAGTAGTGGATGCCCCGTCCCTGGAAGTGTTCAAGGCCAGGTTGGATGGGGCCCTGGGCAACCTTGTGTAGATCCAGGCCTGGAGGTTGCTGGCCCTGCCTGTGGCAGGGGGGTTGGAGCTCTATGATCCTTGGGGTCCCTTCCAACCCAGACCATTCTATGATTAATTGCTCCTGATTATTTCATCACTGAAACCTAAAGATGACAAAATGTGTGTCTCAACTAATAAAACACCTGATCATACTAGAAAATAGCACACCTATGTACTGAGTTTATACAGAATTTCTGGATTTTCTGTGGCATGCAGCTAGTAGCTTAGGCTGATATTAAAATGGGATGCAGGTTCCCCCCTTGCTTAAATTTCTTGGTCATTCCCTCAGAAGTGGGAACTATTAAGGAAGATACTCAAAGGCAAAAAATCCATGACTTTCTTTTAAAAAAATTTAAAAAATCCACAGCTTTCTGAACCACTGATAACTCAAGAGCAGATAGTCTTGGGAGGTCATGAGTGCTCTATAGGTACTAGTACAGAATAAGTGAGAAAGGACCAAGAGAAAAGCTAGCCTATGTCTTCTGTGGTGAAGTCTTCTATAATGCAGAGATTTCACTCTGGTATTACTTGCTTTTCATAGGAACCTTTGAAATAAAAAGATCAATTTTATACTTTAAAAAAACCCCAAATGTATGTTCTGGTGGAATGAAGCAGAGAAATGTCACAAGCCTCTGCTTACTTCAGGGAGTTCAGGTTACTCAAAACAAGTAGGTGTGCAATTCCTATCTTTTGTTCCTGTCCAGTTAGACGGGATATTATCCCTTATATGTCCCTTGCAAGCCAGCCAATGTACAATGGACACCCTACAATCCTGGGGAAAACAGTAACATGATGAGGAATACATCTGCCACTCAGTTTAGTTGCCTTCTATAGCTCATTGCTGGCTTTCCTACTTATTAGTAACATAATTATCCCAAATGCATGCTAATAAGAACTTGTCTATCACATACCACTACATTTTGTCTATATATTAGCTTCAAATAATTTAGTTTAAAGATAAATAAGGTTACAGAAAGAAAAAAGTAATTTGATAATGGATTTTTTTTTAAATTGAGTATGTGAAATAGAAATTTATTTAATCAATGAATAAATAATGTTTTAATTATAGAACAACAATAAAAAAAAGCAGCACTTGTGGTTAATAGTGATCTTTAAAAATATCCTAGACAATATGAGGAAGCAATTTTGGGAATGATTGCTAAGAGTTATAGAAACACCATAAAACAATGTATTTGAGGAGATTACATGATTATGGAGTTCACTGGTTTGTATACTATGCAAAGTAGTCCACCATTTTTCATAAGCAAGGCAAAAGATTTCATGTAGTTGGATAGATTTTAGAAAGCCAAAATATAATGAACATGGGAGGGATTTTTAAGAAAATTTACTATCACAGTATGAATGAACTGACTAATAGCATTGTGTGTGAATTATGTGCTTGTAAAAAGCAGGGAAATGCATGCCATGTAATGAAATTCAGAGAGAAAAGTTTAAGTACAAAAGATTAAGTACAAAGTTTAATGTACCACATATTAAAAAGTGACACAATACAAATGTAAGAACAGAAAGTTAGGAAGTAATTTTCCAGATGTATTGAAACATTAAACTGTATGACAATCGTTTTAAAATTCTTTTTTAATTAGAATAGCATAGAACAATAAAGTAGTCAGTGAAAAAAATTGTGACAAAAATCTAAACATTTGAGCATCTCGTAATACTAAGGAAGTAAAAAGATTATTCTAGTTAAATGTACAAAAATTTAAGTATTCATATAACATATTAATAAGATTTATTAAATAAACATGAAAAACAATTTTATTTGCTAAATGTTTAAAATGTACAAAGCTGATCAGCTCAGGAAATGATTCTGGATGTTTTGTAAAAGATGAACAGAATTTCTAATGTTAGTAGATGGTCTAAAGAGAAAAATGTGATGTACTTTTAACAAATCTTTGCTATTTGTTTCCAAACATATTTACAATTTTTAGTGTTTGATGTACTACTACTTTAAAGAAATCCATTAAAACCTTTACACATCTTTATGATATCTTTTGCTTGACATGAGCAGTAGTTGTTTTTTATGAAGTGAAGTATTTCAGCTTCCTGTAAGATTGACTCTACAGCCAGGAGTAGCTGTAAATCACACTCATTAAATTCAGAATACTTAAAAAGGTTTTAAAAAATTGTTATAATCAATTATAGTACCAGAATATTAAAGAAATATTTTGTGGGAACAGTACAAATTAGTTTATGCTTTTTCATTTCTTCTTACTTATGGGGGTATTTATGTAGAGGAAAGAGTCATTATTCACTTTAGATCATAAAACATTTCTTCATAGTTTTGCCTGAGATGTCTTTTGAGCAGCTGCAAAAGTGAATCCAGAGCGAATATATTTGCAGTAGGTTTGGGAGAAGTATTGAAAACTGTGCCATGAATTGTTCATGTCATATACATATGCTATCTTCTAAATGACCACAAACCAACTTTTCCATGACCTATTGTATAGAAGAAACACTTTAATAACAAATTGGTGTGTTAAGGAAGTATGGACAACACACAGTAAATATGCTTATCGCAAACTGACATAAATGAAAAGTAAATAATCTGGTGATTCGTAACAATGCTAAGATGTTTTGACATAGATAAAGCAATACTATCTCAGGTTAACATTTTTCCTATTTTTAGATTGACTGTAGTACTTACATATTCCCCAGCCTAGTTACATTGTCTGAATTAGTCTAATATATTGACTGTTAGTAGGAGAATCCAGAAACAATTGCCAAACCTATTAAAATTAAAAGGATGTAAAATACATGTTTACCATCCTCTTTTTCTTATAGATGCTCTTACTCAGTGAACAAAGGATCCTTGGGAGACATCCCCAAACCATGCTCCTCTTGAGGTCTTATTTTAACACAGTGTTCAAACAACACTTACAGCAACTATCTTCTTGGACCTGCGTTAATAGGCAACCTTTTTTTTTTTTTTTCTTCACTGTTCCTCTTCTTCCAAAAACCTCAACTTTAAAGAACTGCAGTTACATCCTCCCTTTCCTCCAGCCTCTCCAACTTATAAGTGATTTCTGGAAGGATTAGTGGCTAATTGGAGTCAACTGTAGAGATTTGATTCCCATGTGACAATTAACTTTGTCACAATTCACTATGCAAGGAATTCACAGGAACAGTCAGGATGACATCCCATGTCATCCCTGCAGAATTTTCAACAGATCGTCCTCTTTGCTTATTCTGTTTTTCAGTAAATCAACCACTAATGGTTGATGGTTCTCATAGCTGAGGGATCTGGTTGAGAGAGTTGGGCTTATTTAGCTTGGAGAAGAGAAGGCTCCTGAGGGGGACCTTATAGTGGCATTCCAGTAACTGAAAGGTGCCTATAAGAAAGAGGTGGAAGAATTGTTCAAAAGGACATGTAGCAATAGGATGAGGGGCAATGGTTTTAACTCGAAAAGGGGAGATTTAAGTTGGATATTAGGAAAACATTCTTCGTTGTGAGGGTGGTAGATCATTAGAACAGGTTGCCCACAGATGTAGTGGAGGCCCTATCCCTGGATAGGGAGATACTCAAGGCCAGGCTTGATGGGGCTCTGAGCGACCTGATCTAGTGAAGATGCCCCAGCTTACTGCAGGGGTTTGGACTGGATGACCTCCAAAGGTCCCTTCCAACCTTACACATTCTATGATTCCATGACCTCAGAAGGACCCCCCACAGTTGAGGGATCCCAGAAATTCCTACCTCCTCTCAGATTCACATGTAGCTCTCAGTTAGCTGATCATCTTAACCTTCCAATTCTTTCTTCTATCCAAAGCATTTCCACATTGCTGAGGAACTTTTTCTCAGAGCGTGATGTAGTCTGAGCTCTAAATTGTGAAGAAAGCTAAATCTTGTTATAGACCATTTGATCTCATCTGTGTAAAAGCCCTGGTTAGCTAGAAGAAAGTGGGCACATAAATATCTGACTCCTCTAGTTCTTGTCTAGGAGAAAGAGCTGTTTGTTCACCCTCTTATTGCCTGTTGGTTGAACACAATTTCAGGTATATAATAATACATCTTCCTCTTACAAGGAATTAAAAGCTGACGAATTCTTTTAACTCAATTAAAAAAATGACCAAGATGTAGCATCATAAATAGAATCTATATACCATAAATGAAGGAAAATGTCCCCACTTCCATAAACCTAACTGTAAATATGCTGATGAAACTAAAATGAGGAATTTTTTCCTAATACATCTTCCTCTTACAAGGAATTAAAAGCTGACGAATTCTTTTAACTCAATTAAAAAAATGACCAAGATGTAGCATCATAAATAGAATCTATATACCATAAATGAAGGAAAATGTCCCCACTTCCATAAACCTAACTGTAAATATGCTGATGAAACTAAAATGAGGAATTTTTTCCTAATACATCTTCCTCTTACAAGGAATTAAAAGCTGACGAATTCTTTTAACTCAATTAAAAAAATGACCAAGATGTAGCATCATAAATAGAATCTATATACCATAAATGAAGGAAAATGTCCCCACTTCCATAAACCTAACTGTAAATATGCTGATGAAACTAAAATGAGGAATTTTTTCCTTTTTTCAGGAAGACTAAGATGTCACTTCACATATTCTAAGACTTTAAAAAAATATTAATGCAATTGCAAATAAGAATTCAAATATCTGGAATTAGAGTGTTTACAATGACATATAGGTACCATTCCTCTAAAAGGACTCAGTTTCACATGTTTATAACTGTTCGTTATGCTTAATTTATTGTTATCAAGTTCTTCTGTAGGTGTATTTATGCATATAAACTGAGAGCAGAAATACCTTCTAGCAAGAAAATACAAGATTTCAATGGCCATGCATGCTCCAGTGGGAAGTGGTACAACTGTATGTCTAGGAGTATCCATAGGAGATACTTGTAGTTTGCAAGTTGTGGTGGGTTGGCCCTGGCTAGATGCCAGGTGTGCACCAAAGTCACCCTATCACTGTCCTCTCAGCTGGACAGGGGAGAGAAACCATAACAAAAAGCTCCTGGGTTGAGATAAGGACAGGGAGAGATTGTTCACCAATTTCCATCATGGGCAGAACAGAGTCAACATAGAAAAAAAAAATCTAATTTATTACCAAACAAAACAGTTACTAGAAATAAAAACAAATCTTAAACCACCTTCCCTCACTTCTCCCATCTTTCTGGGGTCCACTTCACTCCCAATTTTCTCTTACCTCTTCCCCTGCCAAGTGCCACAAGGACGATATTTGTTGAGTGGATCATTCACTACTTGTGTTAGTATAAGTGGACTTTGAAGTGCAGGTAGCCAGCTGTGAGGGAGAGTGAAACCAAGAACACCACCAGTGGCTACCTCTGCTGGGGACTGTGTTTTATTCTCCTTACCAAAGCCATTCCAGTCATTTTAGTACTGTTACATCATGTTATAAGTAATTAACTTCAATGTTAAACCTTTCTGTGAAAGTTCTCATCTCAATTATTTCTGAATTAACTCACAGTGGTTTTTGTTGTTGTTGTTTTGGTTTTCCATCCAGTGTCAGGCTCTTTCAGACCTGCAAAATTTTTCTGGTATTCCGCAATTAATTACAAATTAATATAATCAAGTTATGAGTGCAAAAGGATTGCTTAAAAAAAAAAAAAGTCTCTTGAGCTCATATATCTGTGCAATATGAGCTAGGGAGCTGCTTTGGCAGGGGGATTGGACCCGATGATCTCTTGAGGTCCCTTCCAACCCCTATGATTCTCTGATTCTCTGATCCTATGATATTATTTAGGTTTGGTGATTTAAAATATTTATTCCTGATAGAAATATTTCTTCATTTACTAATTGATTAGAAAGTAGTTCATCATTAATGAAAAATGCAAATGCGATGCCTTGCTTGCTTCCAAGTATAGAATGAAATAATATTTATTGAACATTTGTTTGTTTTCTGTATCACTACTGACACCACTCCAAGTAAATGTTGACAATTCACAAACTAAGGCTCTTGCTAGGAGTAGTGTAGTTCCCATGTAATGGTTACTCAGTTGTGGCAACTAGGTACAATCTAGAAATTTGAGATACACCCACAAAGGAGTTCTCCTCAAATAGCTGAGGCCAGAAAGTATTAATTGGATGGTAGCAAGTGACAAAGCACACATAATGTGTGCTTGGGTGATCAGTGAACATAGTTATATCTATGCTCCTATCATCAGCCCTGAGTCCTCCTGTTCCCAGGCTTCACCAACATTTGCCTCTACCCAGAACCACCCTTTTTTTGCCATAAATATGGGATTGTCTTGGTCTGTGGGGTAAATGCCTCATGATTCCTCAGTGTAATGATTGACTCGGACTGTATTGAAGCTGGCAAGCAGAAATTGCAGTGATGAGACTGGAGCACCAGGTTCTCCTATTTACTACACAGGAATGTGCTCAGGGCTATTGGCTAGCACATCTACATAAGGAAGAGCTTTGTTCATTCTACTAACCAGGTGGGTTTGTTGGAGAACAAAATCTGAAGAATTCGTTGGTCATTAAGAGTAATATGCCACTAGCCAAAACACGCATATATCTTTAAGCCAATTACCTGGATTACTTGAATCAATAGCCAGAAGGATTCTGCTAGTCAAATCATAAATAATAGAATATAATGAAGTCCTACCAGAAGGCCAGAACAATGGCTCAGCTTTAATTTCTCCACTTTGAAGGGTTGTCTTTTTGTCCTGCCTACTGGACAGGACAGTAGATCATGACCTACCAGTAAGTAGGCTGATTTCAGAATCCAGCACACTAACGATGTAAAGAGTGCACTTTTTTGATAATTAGTTTAACCTATCAATTCTCACACAACTTTTCTTTCATTTTTGCTTTCACAGTTAAAGGCTACGTGTTAAGACAACTTTAGGTCGTGGTTTCCCATTGTATGAATTTACAGACTGTAGGCCTTAGGATGGTCTTAGCATTTAAGGCTACTAATATTAAGCATCTTGCTGAGTGCATCTATCCAGGTGCTTCATCAGGGCTATTCACCACATAGGATGATGACAAAGAGAGAAACGAGTCTAAGCTATTAGTTGAGTAAGAGGAACTGAATACGTGCCTATCCTTAAAAATAGGAACAGCAGTAGCTAATGTGTTATGAGAACCGATAAAAGCAATTGGTGATCAGAGCTGATCGCATGTGAGAAATTTGCACTGATGTCTGGATAGCCAGAAAAATAAGGGGACAAAGGTAATCTTTTGCCCTCAGCAAAGAAAAGACAGCATAACAAAGTGTTATTACAATCATAACATCTTCCAGATTCTGCCTAAGAACAAAGCCTTGTCCATATGATGAAGGATCACATGAAGTTAAAGGGCGGATTCAAAGAAAGGCGCGTATGACCTAATCACAACCGTCTGCAACATCAGTGATAAAAGGAGGGCAGTGCAATCCTACACTGATCATGTGTTCAGCTTCTCAGAAATTTTGACACCATCTGACTTGACCAGCTCTAGGTTTCCAGATGTGGGAACTCTACACCATCTCATTGAACTCATTGCAAGTTTCTGTCAGCAGCATGAGAGAAGAGGGCGAGTAGCAACACACTACAGCAACTACTTTTCTATCAGCCAGGGAATGAAACAAGGATTCAGCATGTATGCAATATTTCTAGGACAAGTGTGGGAAAGATTTGGAAGAACAGAAATGCCTGGGCCTGCTATTGTTTGACACCTCCAAAATAACTTCAGATGCTCCAGTGAAATGGCAGACTTTGCTTCAACTATTTCTCCAGTATAATGAAGTTTAAGCCAGTAAAAGATATGCTAGTGGGGAATATATCTTACTCCTAAGTG